>VWZW01002329.1:174562-206260 GCA_013397115.1 Edolisoma coerulescens | reverse complement strand
CCTCGCAGTGTCCCCAGTGTCCTCCCAGTGCCCATGTCCTCCCAGTGTCCTTCTAGTGTCCTCCCAGTGTCCTCCCAGTATCTTCTTAGTAGTCCCAGTGTCCTCTCAGCATTCCCAGTATCCTCCCAGTGTCCTCCCAATGCTCCCACTGTACTCCTCCCAGTGTTCCCAGTGTCCTCCCAGTTCTCCCAGTGTCCTCCCAGTTCTCTGAGTCCCCAAACCTGGAGATTAAGGGTGANAAGGGTGATCTGACTAATGCACCCCTTCCAGTGCTCCCAGTGCCTCCCCCTCAGCGTCCCCCAGTATCCCCCCAGTGACCCATCCAGGGTCCTCCCAGTGCCTCCCAGTCCTCCCAGTGCCCCCCAGTTCTCCCAGTCCCCAGCCTTCAGGGTCTCACAGGGGCTGTACCCAGGGCAGGAGCCTTTGTGAGGGCTGACGAGGAACCAGGGAGATGCCACAAGGCCCGGATCTTCCCCCCAGTGCCACCCACAAAACCTAAACCCACCCCCTCTTTCCACACCCCCCCAAAATCCCAGGGGTCCCTCTGGATGCCTGAACATCATCCAAGGTTTGGGTGAACGGCCCCACCTTCCCTAACGAGCAAAGCCTCATTAAATGCTGATTGCAGAGGGATTCTGCCCCCCCTCCGGTGCAGGGCGGGGAGGAAGAGCCGGGGCCTTCCTCACCCGACCCCTCAGGCCATGCTGGGCTAGCAATTATCACCATCCCTCCCGAAAACAGAGCCCAAACCTGCCGAGCCCCTTTGGAAGGCACGCACACCGCACGAGCTGGAGGAGCAGGATTGATGGAACAGGATTTACTTCCGAGTCCATGAGAGCGCAGCGGGGCGATGCCAGCGGCAGGTTGGCACCTTCCCCCTCCCTGGCACTGCCAAGGGATCCTTTCCCCCTCTGGAATCACCAGGGGACCTTTCCTGTGGTGCTGCCATGGGATTTTTCCCACTGTGGTATCGCTGTAGGATTTTTATCCCCCCAGTACCACTGTGGGACCTTTCCCCCTGGTGCTGCCATGGGATTTTCCCCCTAGTGCTGCCATGGGATTTTTCCCACTGTGGTATCGCTGTAGGATTTTTATCCCTCTGCTACCACTGTGGGACCTTTCCTCTGGTGCTGCCATGGGATTTTTCCCACTGTGGTATCGCTGTAGGATTTTTATCCCCCCAGTACCACTGTGGGACCTTTCCTCTGGTGCTGCCATGGGATTTTTCCCACTGTGGTATCGCTGTAGGATTTTTATCCCCCCAGTACCACTGTGGGACCTTTCCCCCTGGTGCTGCCACGGGATTTTTCCCACCCCGATACCATTATGGGACATTTCCCCTGCCAGTACCAGCACAGGACCTTTCCCACCGTGGCTCCTTCCCCGGCAGTGCTCAGATGATGCCGGCAGGAGCGAAGACAGGGGGGACACAAAGGGTCTCTGCCATCTCCCAGCCGCAGGACAGAGGGGTGCAGAGGCTCTCACGGTCGTCTTCTGTCTGGGGTGGCTTTCCCTGGAAGAGCTGGACGGCTTTCCTGCAAGTGGAGACACCCGAGGGGGAGCCAGGGGAAGGAGGAGCCCCTTGGGAATGGGAAGGGGACACCCCAGGGCTTTTGTGTCCCCCAGAACAACAGCCAGAGGTGAGCTGCCTGTGGCTTCCCCAGTGAAAAACTGCCTCAAGTCTGACAATATTAAAAAACTAGGATTTTTGCCTCCGAGGCCAGGATTTCACCCCAAATTTCCACTCACATTTCACCCTCTCCCTCAGGCCAAGAGCCCAAGTGGAAGAGAAACCAGCACCTTCCCCGGGATCCAGCCCTGCCCTCTCACCCTGCCCATCTCTTACCAGGCCATGCGGGACATGGCGTAGGTGACCTGTGGCTGGGGACACCCCGAGAGCAGGGACGATGCTGTGATGGTGTAGGCTCCCATGTTCCCAAAAACCAGCCAGTCCCCCACGTGCAGCTGGGGCAGCTGCAGCCCGTCAGCGATGCGATCCTCGGCGTGCCCCGGGGGGCCCCGCAGGCTGCTGCTGTGCCAGGGGTGCTCCGGGCAGGGTCTCTGTGGGGAAAAACACGCAGCAGACACGGGGGTGAGGGTGTCCCAGCACCACAGGGACCCCCAAAGTTCAACCCCAGGAGCTCACGGACCGGCTACGGCTTCCCCATGCTCTGCTCCTCTGTGGCATGGAGGTGATGCTACCCAACATGAGGGACATCCTGGGTTGTCCCCAAGGCAGGTGTGATGCCTTAGGGTTTTAACTTTGCTGTTTTTCAAATCACACTGCCTGGTGTGTGACCCTGAAGTTCCGTGTGCCCTGGGAGCTGCTGTTCTCTCGTGCTGCTCACACATAACAAACCTCTCTGGGTTTGCTCTGCAAGGACACCTCCATTGTCCCAGGCCCCAAAATGTGTGAACTAAAACCTTTAAAGAGGAGGGGCAAACTTGGGGTAATGACATCATGAACTGAGCTTATAACTGGAGAATTAACCCTGATAAGCAAACGGACCAAGCTTATCAAAGTGTGAAGAACCCGTGACCTCGCGCCCACCTTGGGTGCAGCCTTTGGCCTGCCCAGGGTGTACCTTGAAGGCCCTTCCAATAAATACCTGCTTTTATTCTCTTTTTTTTTGTCTAGCCTCTGTTTTCAGGTGGCCACCCCAAGGCATCAGGTGAGCCCCTCACCTTGTGCAGCCGAGGCCTGGGGCAGGGGCTGTCGAACAGGAGGCAGCTGAAGGCGCCGTAGATGCCGTCGCTGAGGTGATACACGAGGTTCTTCTTGCTGCCACACTCTTCCTCTGCAGGGGAGCAAGGAGAAGGCTCAGAGGGGCTCGGGGACACAGGGGGACACACATCCCGCTGTCGCACCCACCGTCAGAGCCAGGCTGCTCCACGGGAATCTCCTCCAAGGCAGTGATGCTGAGAGCCAAGGTGAAGGCAGAGGTGACGTAGTAACGCCCAGGCCTGGCGACAACGTCCACCCCGCAGCCCTCGGGGAAGTACAAATCCAGGGCAGAGTTCATCAGGGCAGAGATCTGTGTGGGGAGAAAAAGAAGCTTCCTCCTGGTTAGCTTGGAATTCTGCAGGGAGCCAGATCCTGCAGGAGAGAGCTCCCAGCCTCATTCTCTGCCTGCTGAGCGCAGGGGTTGGGAGGTTGGTACCTCTTCCAGCGGGGCTCTGGTGTCCTCGGTGCCGGGGAAGCCGCCCCCGATGTCCAGGAGGTGCATGTGGAACCCCAGCTCCGTGCCCATGGCAAACACCAGCTGTGCTGCGGCCACGGCCTGGGCAAAGGCCTGGGGCTCCAGGCCACGGCTCCCCATGTGGAAGCTGAGGGCACAGACCCCGTTTCAGTGGGGTTTGATCGTCCCCAGAGAGCCGAGGGGACACGGCACCGGGATTGTCACTCATTGGGGGCCATCGCACCACCCCAAGCCGCACCCACGGAGCCTTTCTTAGGGTCAAACCTGCCCAAATTTGGTCCCAACAAGGTCAATCCCTGCAAATCCCTGCCTTCACCTCACTCCCAAGCAGAGCAGCTGGAGCACTGGGATGTTCCAGCAGGGCAGAGCTCCCCACATCCCGACCCAGAGGGGCTGAGCACCCTACAGAAGGTGGCCCTCGTGCTGTACCTGATGCCAACAACCTCCACAGCCAGGTCCTTCGCTGCCTCCAGCAGGTGCCGGCAGGATTTCAGCGTGGTCCCGAAGGTCATGCTCGGGTGGGCAGAAGGGATGGAGTCAGCAGTGATCCCCAACAGCATCCTGCACAGCAAAGCCACACTGTGTTGTCTCAGCATCAAGCAAGGAAAAGCCTCTGAGGGCTGGGAAAGCCCTCAAAGATCACTGAGTCCCAATATTAACCCCAACAATTAAGTCCAGCACTAAAGCACGTCCCTGAGCACCACACCTACAAGTTTTTTTAACGCTTCCAGAGATGGTGATTGCACCACTTCCCTGGGCAGCCTGTTCCACTGCCTGATCACCCCTTCAGTCATCAAATTTTCTCTCATATCCAACCCAAACCTCCCCTGGCACAGCTTGAGGCCATTTCCTCTTGTCCTATCGCTTGGGAGAAGAGACTGACACCCACCTTCCACAACCTCCTCTTGCACCCCACAGCCCCCCACCCATCCCCTCCTCCAGCTCCCACTGCAGTGGCGCTGCCAGACACCCACCTGGCACGGGGGTGGCTCCTGGCCACCTTGCTCAGCTCCACCTCGTTGTCGAAGGCCATCAGCCTGACCCCGTGGGTGGCCGCGTACCTGATGTGGGCGACCTGCTTGCAGGGGCTGCTGTAGAAGATCCTCTCAGCTGGGACCCCAATGCCCTGAACCCGGGTGATCTCTGCCTGCAGGGAGAAGGGGACACGTGCAGCAGTGTTGGAGTGAGAGCTCCTCTGGAGCCAGGCCCAGAGGAAACCCAAAGCACAGGGGTTGAATTAAAACCTTTGGATAAGCTGAGATACGTGAAGTCACACCAAAGTGAAAAAGAAATATAGATTTTTAACTTTTAGTAGAAATATATGCTAAGCGCTTTAAACATTGAAAAGCTGCAGCAAAAGAGACCTTAAACACAGTTCTTACTGCAGCAATGTTACCCTTTCACAGAATTTCTTTACTCTAGACAAAACATAGATGGAACTATACTGTTCACATTTTTTAGATAGAGCGTTCACAGAAACAATAAAAGCTGATACAAATTATATACACAAATTTGTGTAACACCTATGTAATACTTGTGTAAGATCTACAACTATTAGAATTAGACCAGGAGAGGTTGAAAAAAGAAAAACTAGAATTGTGTGTCAATCTTATTGGTCAATTAACAAATATAATCTATACTTCTGTAAGTTTAGAGGAGAAGGAGAAGAAGAAGCTGGTTTTTGCTTGCTGTTTTGCCTGCTGCTGCTGTTCCTGCTTGGCTTTATCATATATCCCCTCTGAACTCCACCTTCAGAAAATGATGAGACTGTGGAATAAAGAAATTTAACAGGACAGCAGCCTCCTCTGTTCTTTCACCCTCAGCCTAAAAGGGAGGGTGATCCGTGAAAAGCTTCAGCACAGCAGGTCCCTAGGACCTGGGTCTGGACCAGCCACCAGCTCCAGGTCTTGGCCAGCTTGCAGTGCTGAGGAGGGCAAAGCACCAGCGCCGCAGCCTGGGCTTTTCCAGGGAAAAGCTACCAGAGCTCAGAGGGATCACAGTGCATTTTGTCCTGGCGTGGACAGGTTGTGGCAAGGTGTTTAAAAACACCGTGAGAATGGGAGAGGAAACAAGTGGGGTGAGCAGGCCTGGGGCTGACCCCTGGTCTGAGCTGTGACAACTCTCGCACTTTCTCCTCCTGGAAACACGTCCTGTTTAATTACATAAAGGTAAGTGATTGGATTTTGGCTTCTCCCTGGAAGTCTGGCTGTTGCAAATGACAAGCAGGAGGGAGCAAAGGGCTTTGGGCTCAGCCCTGAGGACACCAAGAGTTGGACAGCTGTGGCAGTGGCACCCCAGGGATGTGCTGTGCCACCAGGCAGGGACAGGGATGTCGGCCAAAGGGAACCACACCGAGAGGAGAAGGATTTCTGGGCTGTGTCAGGAGGGTTCTGACAGCAGAGGGAGACTCCTGCCCCTGTAAACGTCACCTAGAGCAGAGACTGAGGAAAGGAGGGTGAGCTCTGCCACTCCCCCACAAACATTTCCCCCCCGGAGCTGTCCTCCCACAGCCCTACCTTGTTGGCACAGGCAAATCCTGCGCCCAGCTCTGCCAGCAGCCGAATCACCCCTTCGCTGCCGTTGCATTTAACTGGGAAATAGGGCTTCACTCGGGGCAGGGCCTTCAGGAAACGCAGGTGTTTCTTCACGATGTCCCCGAGGTCTGCCACGAAGAAGGCCTGCTGGTCGCTCTAGGAGACAGCTGGAGTGAGCAGCAGCTCCAGGAGTGCCTTTTCCAAAGGCAGCAGCGGAGCATCTCACCTCTTGGCACAGCCCTCACCTCTTGGCACAGCTCTCCCAGGAGGTTCTCCAGGAGGTCTCTGGTGGTGAAGCCCTCCTCCACCATCAGGAAATGGGATTCGTTCAGGTACCCGTTCATGGTGTGGTGTTCGGGGTGTGATGATGCTCGTTTAAAGCCTCCTGGAGCAGGGGATGGATTCTAAGGATGGGAAAAGAAAGGGAAAAGAAAGGGAATATTAGAGGAAGGGTCCAGAAGTTCCATCAGCATGGACCACCCAGCCTGGGTAGGGCTCTGTGCTGCTCTGCTCCAACCCAGCGCCTCAGCAGAGCCCTGCTGTGGGTTACAGCATCTTCTCCGGGGGAGGAGACACATTTCTCTGCAGCTCAGAGCTCTGTTTTGGCACACAGCAGCCTTGTCTCCATCAGCAGGCACCGGCACAGTCAACAACAAAGCCAACTGCACCACAAAGAGGAGAGGTGCCTTTAGAGGCCAGGAAGGCCCCTTCATGCTCTGGAATGCAGCTGCGTCTGCTGAGTGTTAGATGGGGTGAACATCCCTTATGGATTCCAAACAGCTGAAGTCTCCTGGACCCATTTTCCCAGGGGAAAGCCCCAGCACAGGCTACTTGCTGACACCATCCAACCTCAGGACAGCCTGGATCCGTGCTGTGGGTCCAGTTCCACGGCTCTCCCACGACACAGGGTGTGGAACAAGGGGACAGTTAAGCAGCACGGAATTTTCTGGGTTGTCCATGCAGAGCTTTAGCTTTGAGCTCACACTCTCAGCTTTAACAATCTCCTGCTCTGCATCCAGCCCGTCCCATAACCCAGGGAGCTGACGAGCCAGCAGGGAACATTTCCACTCCAATAATCCAGGTCTAGCTGCAGGGCTCTTGCAGGAGAACACTCTCTCTGATCTGAAGGGAGCAGGAGGCAGAGGTTTCGTTTCTCAGAGCTCCACACCACCTCCTCCCCACAGAGACCTCCTGACAGCATTCCAGGGGGCACTGGGAGAAAGACCACGCTGACCCCGGAGCAGCAGGGTGTTGTAATGCATTGAGGCAAGCACCACCAGCCAATTCCAGAGACGGGGAATGAGGTGAAAAAACATGTATTGAAGCTCTTAGAGCTTTATAATCAGGAAAGGAGAGCAACTCCTCCAGCTTCACCCTTCAAACAGCACCCAGCCCACCCTGCTCGGGCACAGAAGGGATGAAATGGGTCATTCCTGTCAGAACTCGTGCCCCAGCCTTGGACATCCCCTCCTTACCACGGTCCAGGTGTCCTGCTGTGCTGTCAGGGGGGCTCCCCGAGGAACGCTGAGCTCCCACAGCAGCCCGAGGTGTAGCTGTGCCTGGGGGTCCGGGGTCTCTGGGGAGAAGCAGTGCAGAGGGTGAGAGAGGGAGAGGGGCACTGACAGCACGATGCCCTCCACCCCCCATCCCCAAATTCAGCAACCACAGGCACTCTACAGCTCCCTCCACACTGTGCCAGGCAAAACAGCTCCCCCACAGCCCCCCCCAAGCCCCCTTACCTCTGAAAGCATTTAAACAGATTCTGCCATGGGTCTCCCAAGAGAATGAACCGGCCCCAGGGCCGGCTGTTTGTCCTGCCCCAGCTCCCTGCCTGCCCCGAGCCCCTGCAGAGGATGGGGGGGCTCTGCACCCCTTCTCTGCCAGCACTCCCTCCCTGCTCTGCCTCCCAACCGTAACCATGACAACCAAATCCCGCCATCCCATTGGCTGAGCCGCCTCCGAGCATCCTTCATCCCCTTTGGAGCACGCTCCCCCTCCTCGCCCACCCTCTCCCGGGGCTGGGGCTGCTCCCTGCAGTCACGCCGGGCTCTCACCGGGTCCCCGCCGTGCCGGCAGCTCATCCCCAGCCTGGCAGCCCGGCCCTGCTTCCCGCGGCTGCGCATCCTGAGCACGGCGACCCTCGGCGGGGGAAGAGAGCCCAAAATACCTCGGAGATGCTGCTGCCAGGGAAACCAGGCTTCCTGCAGATGAAAGGCTGAGAGGTGTTTGGCTGGGACTCCGGAGAGGGGGAGGTTGTTGGGAAGATGTCAGGGACTGATCCTGCCCTTGCTGAGCTGCTGCTGGTGTTGGTGGGTGCCCCAGCAGCAGACCCAGCTCTGCCATCCATGCAGATGCTCTGCCTGGTCCGTGAGACCTTTCTTTGCTGCATTGGTGGACTTGGAAATGGTGCCACTGCTCCATCCCACAAACGGGATGGGCTCAGCAGGGATTTTTTAATTCTTATTGTTAAATGTGCAGGTCCCTCTCTGGTGTTGCTGAGGAGCCAATGTTCTGTCTGGGGAGGGGTAGCTGTCCCCACTGAGGGGGGAGCGAGAAGGACTGACTTATCCTGGGTTTCTGTATTGAACACTGTGGTCTTGGCTTTGCCACTGACTCTCCTGGCAACCAGGGCCAAGGAAGCCCTTGTCTGCTGTGAGACCCTGGCCTGTTTTCCTGGTGCTCTGGCCCATCACCAGCGCTGGACTGTGCTGTGTGAGATGTGGGGGCCACGCAGAGAGGCTGGGAGAACAGAGAGATGCAGAGCCCTGCAGTGCCAGTCCCTCCTGGACGTGCTGGGCAGTGTCGTGGTGCACAGCCCAGGCAGAGCAGGGCACTGAGCCCATCCCACGCAGCGCCAGGGCAAGCACAGCTCAGAATCACAGAATCAATTAGGCTGGAAAAGATCTCTGAGATCACGAAGTCCAACTGTGACCAGACACCACACAGCACTGAGTGCCACGTCCAGTCTCTCCTTAAACAATTCCAGGGATGGTGACTCCACCACACCCCTGGGCAGCCCATTCAATGTCTAATCTTCCTGTGAAGAAATTCTTCTTAATGTCCAACCTAAACCTCCCCTTGCATAGCTTAAGACTGTGTCGTCTTGTCGCTAGTAGCCTGGGAGACAAGCTCTACCCCCACTTGGCTCCAAACTCCTCTCAGGCAGATGTAGAGAGTGATAAGGTCACCCCTGAACCTCCTTTTCTCCTCGCTCAGCCGCCCCAGCTCCCTTAGCCGCTCTTCATCAGCCTCGTACTCCAGCTCCGTTGCCCTTCTCTGGACACATTCCAGCAGCTCTACGTCCTTCTTGAACGGAGTGACCCAGAACCGGACGCAGCGCTGGAGGCGCGGCCTCCCCAGCGCCCAAACTTGGGGACAGCTCGGGGCAAGCGCGGCGGCACCGCGCCACCCACGNGCAGGCCCCGGCCGCGGGGATCCGGCACGGCATCCGCGCCGTGCTGCTGGGCCCGCCCGGCGCCGGCAAGGGCACGCAGGTGAGGGGGATGAGGGGAGCTGCGCCGGGAGAGGCCGGCGGGACCGGCCCGCCCGGCCTTCCCCGCTCCCCGCAGCCGGCGTGGGACCCCCCCGCGGAGGGACGCGGNACACATTCCAGCAGCTCTACGTCCTTCTTGAACGGAGTGACCCAGAACCGGACGCAGCGCTGGAGGCGCGGCCTCCCCAGCGCCCAAACTTGGGGACAGCTCGGGGCAAGCGCGGCGGCACCGCGCCACCCACGTGGCGCCCCCAAGCCCCGCCCCCGCCGGGAAACCCCGCCTACTTCGCCTTTAACCCCGCCCACTTCCCGCATAACCCCGCCCACTCAATACAAAAGGCCGTCATGTATTTGCATGACCACAGCTCGTATTTGCATAGCCCCGCCCACCCGGCGCTGTCCCCGCCCACNCCGGCAGCCGGCGTGTGACCCCCGCGTGGAGGGACGCGGGTGTCCGGCCTCCCGTTGCCCGCCGGCGGATCGGGGTGTGCGGTGTGTTCGTGTGGCCCCGGGCCTCCCCTCCGCCGGGGGCTCGGTCGTGTCTCGCCTCCAGGGGCTCGCTCGGCGGGGCTCTTTGTCCCGGATCCCTTTGTCCCGGAGTAGGGCCGGCCGCGGGGACGCGGTGCCCCGGCCCTGCTCGCCGAGCACCGGGGCTCCGCGCCGGGCCCTGCCACGTGCTGGCCGGCCAGCGACTGTCCCGCCCCGCCGGGGCGCGGATCTTCAGCCTCCGAGGTCCGGTCTCACCTGTGTCCTCTTCCGCAGGCCCCGAAGCTGGCCGAGACCTACTGCGTGTGCCACCTGGCTACCGGCGACATGCTGCGGGCCATGGTGGCCTCGGGCTCCGAGCTGGGCAAGCGGCTCAAGGAGACGATGGACGCGGGGAAGCTGGTGGGTCGCGGGGAATGTGCTGGGAGGGGAGACGGGCTGGCAGCACTTGGAATGAGAGCAGACAAAATCAACTTCCTCATTTGAATTCTCCCTGACAAAACTAATTAGTGTAGGAAGGCAGATTGCAGGGTGAAGGCAGATTGCAAGGTGGGGATGGGGTGGGGGCTTTCCTTCTACCACCCTGCAGGAGAAGCATCCTATGAAAACATCCTTCCTCTTCAAAATTACTGTTTGCTTACCAGCAGCCTGTGGCCCCGGGTTGTTTTTGTCTTTTAGGGGTGCAGCCTGGCTGGCAATTTTCTGGCTCCTGAACACTGAGGTGAAGGTGTATCCTTGGAGCTGCAGGATGTTACAGCCGTGCTTTGCAGCTCGTGTTTCTCTTCACGTGATACCTGAACTCCAGGTATCACTTCAGAGGGTTCATCTGCATCTCAGCTCTTGGATAAGCTCGATTCACCTGTAATTATAAGGTGAAAATAGACCTAAAGGTGTTGCTGTGGTAGTTACAGCAGCTGTTGTGTGAGAGAAACACTTTAGATCCCCAAGAGACTCGAGTTAGAATCTCTGACATTCATTTTCTGAGGGTCTAATTATCTCATCCAAACGACTGAAATATCTCAGGGAAACTTGAGGGACCACAAATTGCAGTGACTTGCCCCAGCATGGGGCAGATCTCGGGCATCTCTGTGGCTGCCACGGGCTCATAACACCCCGGGGAGAATCTGCAGGCCCCAGATGGGGAGAGCAGCCTTATCTCACTTCTGCTCAGAGCTCATTGCAACACCGAGCCTGCAACACCCAGCTGGTTATGAAAGATAGGGACGTTATCTGGCCAGGCTGGTGGTATCTGCCACGTGTGTGTGTGGCAGCCAGCTCCAGGCTGCTCCACGGGTACATCCCGCAGCTCTGTGATAACTCAGCTGGGAGCACGGCAGCGTTTCGGGATGGGCTTTATGCTCAGGATCTCTTTTCTCTGAAGGGTGTAATCAGGAAGGCACAGAAGTGACTTTTTGCTGGGCTGTTGTTTGTGTGTTGTGACAGCCTGGTCCCCAAACCTGCTGGGTCCCAGCTGTGTGTGCTGGAGAAAGCAGTGCTGCTGAGGAGAGCTGCTCCCAAATAAACAGCGATTGTTGGGGCTGCAGCATCTGTGAGTGCTGCAGCGTGGAAAAGGCAGGAATCCCAGTGATATGCCGAGATTGTTAGATGGGGGAAAAAAACTATCCAGTGAAGCTTCAAACTACTGGGCCTTTACCTTCTCATGAGGTTTATGGGAGTCAATGAGCAACTCGGGTGCTCTGCCCTTCCTGCCCGGGCCTGCCTCCCGAGGAGGATGTGCGGGTGAAGGTACAAAGTAACAGGAAATCAAGGTTATGTCGATATTTTGTATTGTGATTTGGTTTTAAAAAAAGTAACAGTCTAAGGAGTTAGAGCTGACAGTGTTCCTTGCGATACAGCAACCTTTGTAACAGTGCTGGCCCAAGTGCCTGCACAGGCTGGAGTGTCCCTGGAGTGCAGTGTGGCATTGCCCATGTCCTGCTGTTGCAGGGAGTGCTTCCCTGATGTGGGCAGGTCTGAACAGGCAGCCTGAGCATTGGCATGAATCATGGCATCACAGAATATCCTGAGTTAGAAGGGACACAGAAGAATTACCGAGCCCAACCCTTGGCCCTGCACAGGAAAACCCCAAAAATCCCACCCTGTGCACAAGGGCAGCAGCTGTGTGTAAATTTGGGGTGTTCCTCCTGACCACACGCCCGTCTCCCCTCTGCAGGTGAGCGATGAGATGGTGGTGGAGCTGATTGAGAACAACCTGGACTCCCCTCCCTGCAAGAACGGGTTCCTCCTGGACGGCTTCCCCCGCACGGTGAAACAGGCGGAGATGGTACGTGGGCCCCTGCTGGGGGGCTGCTCCAGCACCTCCTTCCCTCAAAACGAGGGGTCCCTGCTCCCTCGGCCCCTCTGAGGTGGGTGTTTGCTGTTGCAGCTGGATGAGCTCCTGGAGAAAAGGAGAGAGAAGCTCGACTCTGTCATTGAGTTCAGCATCCCCGACTCCTTGCTGATCCGGAGGATCACTGGACGGTAATCCTTCTCTCCCAGTGCTCACTGCACAGGTTGGGGTTTCCTAGACTGTGGAACAGCATCCTAATTTCAGATCCCAGGTGGTCCTCATGGTGCTTAGGGCTGGCTGTGGTGCTGGTCTCTGTTTCTGCCCTGATCCCTCGCCTGTTCCCCCATGCCTGGGCCAGCCTTGAGCAGAGCCCCTTCCTTGCCCTATAAATTAGGGATTTCTGTAGAAAATCTCAGCTCACCCTTCAAGTTCCTCCTTCTCCAAAGCTGTTATTGCTCCCTTACGCAGGACACTGAATACATTTGGGCACCAGTAAACTTCCTGCAGGGTCAGGAGCGTGTTCTCTTGCACTGTTGTCCAGACCCCTTTCCTAGCAGAGCAGGGAGTTAAACTCCCCTTCTCCATCTCCCAGCGCAGCTGCTTTTCCAAACTGAAGAGGCCCTTGGTACAGAAATAACTGGAGAGAGTTTCCTTACAAGTGAAAGGCTAATGGTGTTGCTGTGGCAGATGTTTCTGTGCTGATGAGTGGCAGGTTCAGGAGACCTTGTCCTGCCCTGGCTGCTTTGCTGACACTTCTTTTCTGTCTCAGGCTGATTCACCCAGCGAGTGGCCGCTCGTATCACGAGGAGTTCAGACCCCCGAAAGAGCACATGAAGGACGATGTATGTGAGCTCCCAAGGCCGCAGCTTACCTTGCTTTGGGTTTAGCTGATGCTTTGCAGTCTCTCCCTGGAAAAACTCATTTCTTTCCTTCTCTTGTACCTTCTTGTCCTGGCTTTGTGGGGAGCGTGGGGAGCTGCTTGGGCAGCCTGAACCGACGGCATTGCGGGGAGCGAGGCCTGGAGGGATGGATGGAGGGATGGAAGGATGGAGGGATGGAAGGATGGAGGGATGGAAGGATGGAGGGAGGGATGGATGGGTGGATGGATGAAGGGCGTGGCCATTCTGCAGAGCTGGCCCAGGCTCTGCCAGCCTCAGAACTTGTTGGACTCTGTCCACAGCTCAAGTTGCGGTGGGTTGTGACTGGTTTCCATCCTGGGGAGCAGCTGTAGCTGGTGCCTGCTCTTGAGGCTCCTTTTAGCAAGCAGAGTGGTGTGTGGGGGATAAGACCACGGTGCTGAGCCCTGCTCTCTTCAGTGACTGCTCTGGGACTTGTTCTGGCTGCCCCGGGTTCGCTCCATCTCCCCCGCACACCTGCGGTCTCCTCTGCAGCTCCGCCTTGGAGGAGGGGAGCAGGGAGAGAAGGGGGGGAGCACCCCAAGCTGCAGCTCGCTGGAGACTGTCCCCTTGCTTCTCCCAGGTCACTGGAGAGCCCCTGATCCGGCGCTCGGACGATAACGAAACGGCCCTGAAAACCCGGCTGAAGTCCTACCACACCCAGACCTCCCCCCTGGTGTCCTACTACAGCAAGCGAGGGATCCATACGGCCGTGGATGCCTCCCAGTCTCCCGACGTGGTGTTTGCCAGCATCCTGGCAGCCTTCACGAAAGCAACATGTAAAGACCTGGTTATGTTCATTTAGGGCTCTGTCCCAGAATGGGGCTCTCCTATTTTCCTTTCTCTTTCTCTGTCTCTGTCTCTCTGGGGCCAAGGAGGGTGAAGAGCTGAGCAGAGTAGAAGGGGAAGGGACGAGGTGATGCAGCCCAAAGCAGGGCTGTGCTAATTCTCTAATTAAACGAGCTGTTAACGGTCTCTATCTCGCTCTATGTGAACGTCAGTCTGCGTGTGGATGTTGGGATTTTGGCCTCTAGAGGCCGCAGCGAGCCCAGGCTCCAGCTGCCCAAAATGGGCTCTGCACTCCTTTGGGTCAAAAAGCCTTTGTTTCATCCTAGAAATGCACCTTCCTGGAAGGAACTGTACTTCCAGCTCCTCCTGGCTACCCCACAGGGGCCTAGGAGAAGGTTTGGGGATATGGGAGAAGGATTTCACAGGAGATGTGAAGCTGCAGGGGTGAAACCTGGGCTTGCTCTGTGTGTGTCGCTGTGGGAGCAGCCTGGGAGGGGCAGCCTGGCTGCTGCTCGGGGCTGGGTGACAACGTGTTCTCCTTGTAGGTGTTTTATTCCCTGTGGGGTGGCAGGTTCCCTGGGAGCACAGCCTGTCTTCCTCTTCTGGGGCAGAAAGAGGGTGGGGGGTTTCAACCTCTATTTATTTGTGGGATTTATAGCAAATTGGTGAGGTGCTTCTTGCTCTTTTTAACGTGAAATCTGTGGTCAGAGTCTGACAGTCACTGTTTGGCAGGTTGGGATATCCTGAGGATCAGAAAAGGACTTGGGTTTTATCTCTTCACTCTTGGTTTTGACCAAGGAGAGGAAGATGCGTTGAGCTTCTCCTGATCCCAAAGTCTAAATATAATAAAGCCTTATTGCAAAACAAATGATTTCTCAAGGCTCGAGAGACAGCCTTATTAACCACTGGCTCCATGTGCCCTTGAGCTAACGACCTTCATTAGGAGCTCATGGAAATGTTCCTGTTTCTTCAGCAAATCCAGCAGCTCCGTCAGGCTGTGTTTGAGGACACTGTGTGTGCTCAGTGCCTCGGCCTTTCCGGGGCATTGTGCTGCTGTGTGGTGACACTGCAGGGCTGGCACTGACCTTTGGCCCTGAGGGATTCCAGCCCTTCCTAGAGGACCCTGCTGTAAATATGGATTGGCCCAGATGAAACTTTGTCCTTTGGTATTCCGTGTGTGTTTACTGATTGAGTGTTACTGATCACAGAACTCTCTCTCTCTCTCCCTCTCTCTCTCTCAGGATGGCCTGCTCCATCCTGTGCACTGAGCTGCTCTGGGCTCTGTGGCCAGAGCAGATGTTTAATCCTCAGGAATCCCTTGCTCTTTTCCTTGATAATTTCTCTTTTGCCTGAAAATCCCCTCTCTGTCCTCATACATCCTTTCCAGGGACAGAACCTCTTCCTTTCCAGCAAACTGGAAATAACACCAGGAACTGAAAGCAGTTGACTTGTTGCTTTAGAAAGCACATGACTGAGGAGAAAGGCTTTGACAGTAAACAGGACTGGTTTTTTGCCATCAGGATGCCCTTGCTCTGTCTCTGGCTTTTCTGTGGAAGGACAACCTGGAGCTGGCATGCTGGGAGGTCGGGATAGCGTTTAGGATGTGACTGGTGTGCTCCAGGCAGTGGGAAAGTGAGGGTTAGAGCTGCCCTGGCATCTTGGTGACTAAAGAAGTTGTGTTGGAAGCAGCTTTTTATCTTGAGAGAGTCAAAGGGAGAGCTGCAGCCCCCTACACTCTGGGAAGGGTTCCCAGCCAGTTGGCATGCCTGGATTTGGTCAAGGTTTTACTCTACAGCAAGAGCAAGGTGTTCCCCCACTCTCCATTCCTTTCCTCCCTTGTGCTCACTTCACATCCAGCTCACCAGCCTTTTTTTTTTGGTTTTGGCCATAAACCATGCTTAATTTTGTTTGTTTGTTTTTCCCTAAATGTTTTTTTTCTCTCTGTTCCCATTTATTCCAGCTGAGTGACTCCATCAAGCAGATGAGACACCACCAAACGCTGCACACTCTGCTACATCACCCATTGCAGCCCTTCCCTGGGTGCAGGGAGAGGGTGGCTGGGAGGGGGGTATGATTGATGGGAGGGGGGGAAGGAGGTGGTAGACAAGGGGTTGGGGGGCTGATTTGGTTGGGTTTTGGTTGGATTTCTTATTTGGCAGAATCATTGTGAAGAGACAGAATTCTCCTTAGAAATCATGTTTGTGGAGAGGGAAAACATCTCTCAGTGATCAGCTGCAGGTCCTTGGCCTGTTGGAGGGTAGGGCTTAGGTGCTATTCCAGGTTTCTCCAGGACTTTCAGGGCTTGTCTCATGGGCTCTTGGTGCTCTGAGGCCACTGAAAGGTTTGCTGTGATTTTTTCCTAAAGTTGCTTCCTATCAGCGAGGACCAAAACGAACAAATGATTCATCATGTCTGAAATGGAAAGGAAAAAGAGATGCCCGTGGTCTTTTCCTGGGAGTTTGGTTTTTCTTGTTCTGCTGCATTCCTAAACCTTGGCATAGAGACTTCTCAAGGATTCTCTGCTGCTGAACAGAGGGGCCATGGCTCTAGTCCAAACCTGCCTTACTTGGGAATGGGGTGGCTTCTCTGTGATCCATGACCAAGCTGGAATTCACACAATGCTGAAGAAATGCAAAGGAGACTTTCTTAATTGCCTGCAAAAATAACACTTAATTGGGGTTTTGGGGTTTTTTTTGCATTTCTTTTTAGATCAAATGGTGCCTTGTCTAACCTCTGAATCAATAATAAAATAACCCCTTTACATTTGTATCTGGTGCTGTGTCCTCTTTGACCTGCAGACAGCGTGGAGGATGAGGAGGCAGATGACAGCATCAACTAACAATTGAGCTGGGTGGATCCTGGGGCCTGATCCTATCTCAAGGATGTTCTGTGCAGCTGGAAATGTGGCTTGTAATTCCTTTTATCTCTTCTCCTTGCTGAGTGTGTCCAATGCTTTAGATCACCATAGCAATGGTGCTTTTTGCTGCTTCTCTCTCCTGTTTCTTCCTGTGTGAGGCTGAAAGCACTGAGCCCCTGTGTTTCCTCTCTGTCCAGAGCTCCTTGCAGTATTTTAACTGATGTAATCCCTTTTTTTCCTCCTCCCTTTGCATCTCCAGTGTGTGGAGGAGCTGATGTTATTTCCTTCTCTCCTCCTGCAGCAACTGCAAGCCACATTATTGTGTCTTCTGTTTCTGCTCGTTTGCTTTCTGCCTTTCATACCTTGTGGCATCCCTCCCTCTTTCTAAATTCACTGGGAAAAACCTGTCCTAGTGCAGGGAACGAGAGCATTTCCTCCCCTTTCTCCTGCCTCCACAGGGACCCTGACCCTCTGAGGTACCCCAGAGGAGGCTGCTCCGGATGGCCTGATGGAGGGTTGTTGTTTATCCACGGTTCTTACAGCCCTGCTTGTGTTCAGGCACCGTGGCCCAGCATCAGGAAGGATTGGGCTGCATGTACCCATTTCCTGCAGAAATTACTGGTTTTCCAGCATAATTGGGCTCTCCTGCTCCTCCGCCATTCCGTCTCGGTGCTCAGGTGCTTTCATTACCTCTCTGTACCTCCCATTACCATCCTCGTGCCTCTCTGGCCTTTGTGGTGTTCTCCCCTTGTTCCTTTTGATGGTGGATGTTAAACTACGCTCTTCCTCCTTGTCTGGGATTGTGTCCTCTGCTGCTTGCCTGCTGTTGTTTTAAAAACCTGTTCTGCCTGCTCCTCCTGGCTTTCTGGTCTGTGGGATGGAGGAGTCTTGGCTCCTCTGAGCTGGGCTGCCTCCGTTTGATCCTTACCTGAGTGTGGAGCGTGAAATGGATTGTTGGAGAGCTGTGGGGAGCCTGCTGTGGGGAGGATGTGAGCTCAAGCCTGGATCCTCTTGGAGTTGGATCTGTGCTGTGACCTGTCTCTCTCAGGCTGACCTTGAATGTTTTCCACAGCACACGATGCTCTGCAGGTGCTGTAAATTCCTTCTGCTCAACCATTTCGTTCCAGCAAGCTGCTTATCAGGCACTCTTTTGAAAACTGTGTTCATATTTCATACACACAATTATTCAGCAACTATAAAAGGGGAAAATTCCTATTTATAGCACAAGGACCAGCATCAAATAGGACACTGAATTCTCACTGATAGAGGAAGTGACCTGTTCTCTAATGCAGCAATATTTCTGCTGAAAAGAAACAGCATCTTGAATGGGGGGGAGGGCTGAAAGCCCTAGGCCATCTCTTTCCATTAAAAATGTGCTGCAGTCCTAAAAATGTATCTGCCCTTCTCCCTTCCCAACGAAACCGTCGGCGACAGGGATTGCAGGAAAACCTATCACTGTGGATTTGTGGTTAGTGGTAATGAGCCCACTGACTCCTGATGGTCTGGTTTGGAGCTGGTCTTAAGTTTCTGATCAATAACCTGATCCCTGACCTTGATGTGGGGGCGAGGAGAAGCCACTGCAGCGATGTCTGTGGGGACTTTGTGCCATCACGGTGCTCATGTGCACAGCCCTGAAGGAGCGAGCACGTGGGGCTGAGGAACAAAGAGCTGCCTGGCAGCGAGGAATGGAGGGAGTGGGAAAGTGGGAAGAGCTCAGGGGACACGGGTGGAACTGCTGCGGGTGAGGTGAGAGCCTGTTTGCTCCGAGCCCGCTTCTCCCGGCTGCCTCTGCTCTCCCTTCCCTTCCAGATCTGTCGAGCCACAAGGCCGTTCCCTGCTGCTGTCCCCTGCTGTCGCCCTGTCCTTCCCGCGGTGTCTTTAGGAAGAGCTGCAGTGGGTGATACCAAGCGAGGCCCTGGGAGGTGGAGGACCAGAGGATGGGATTCCCCTCCTGTCGCTGTGGCAACGCTGGGCAGGGAAGCAGCAGCAGCAGCGGGATGCGATGGGCGGCTGCGGGGCGTGGAGGGCGCGCTGGGGAGGCTGCGGGGGCCGGGCTGCGCTGACATCACGCGGGGAGGTGGCGCAGAGGGAAGGGGAGTGGGAAAGGGAGAGCGGGGAGACTGCGGAGGGGAGAGCGCGGCACCGGGAGTGGGCTCCGGGGACAGGTAAGGGATGCCCGGGGGCAGCGGGGCAAGGGGGGCGCTCCACGAGCTGCTGTGGGATCAGCGCCTGCCTCGGCATCTCTCGGGGTGATGGGGGATGGCTCCTGGGCAGCGGGAAGATTACACAATGCCTGAACAGCCTGGCACAGCGGGGCTTGGCTGGGGGACAGTGAGGCCAGGTCAGAGCCCAGCTGGCTGGTGCAGAAACTGGTGCAGATGCTTCCCGCCAGGATAGCGCTGTGTGTGTCACTGGTGCTGTACTGGGAAGAGCCAGGAGTACCTGCACTTCCAGAACAGGATAAAGGGACTGGGGAGCAGCCCTGGCCTCTGGCTGGAGAAGGGGAGCAGAGTTCTCCCTAAGGATTAGAGCACAGATCATTGATGAAATGAATCAGAAGTTTGAGTCTCCATCCCCTGAGCTGCATCTATCTTAGAGGAGGCTGCGAGCAGAGCTGGTGCACTGGGACCGAGCCCAGCAGCGTGTTTGTGGTGGGAATCCTAAACTGCACATCCCCAGCAGCCTCAGCACTTACCCTGCCTGTGCAGCACCAATAGTTCTGGGGAAGGCAGCCAGGTGCCTGCTCACTGCCAGGAGCTCTCTGGATGTGGATCCTGGGGATCTGCAGACCCGGAAGGCAAAATAACAAAGTCCTTGAAGCCTCTCTGGATGTCGTGTTGCCTTTTAGCACAAGAGTTGCATAACGGGATCTGTTTTGGTAGCGAAGGGAGCAAGGGTGACGGCCACCTCTGTGCCCTGCAGCAGCCCAGCAGTACCTGGGTGCTGTGCTGGCCCGTGGTCCTGGGGGGAATTCCATCTTTCTTCTTAATCCAAGAGTTGGGCTCGTTCCTTGCTGCTTGTGGATTCCCAGCTCCGATCCCACAGCAGCGGGGTGTAGGGACTCTACACCTACGCTCAGGCTACGCAGCCTTAGCAAACTAGAAAATGAGTTTGTGAGCACCCCACTCATCTGTGCTGACCTGATTCTGGCCTGGCAGGATTCTCAGTGTGTATCTGACTGAGCAAAGCACATCTGGGGTCAAAAGCCCAGTGTTGGTAACCCCTGTGGGCAACAGAAACCAGTAGTGGGGTGGAGATGGAAGAGGCACGAAGTAGAAACCTTGCTTGAAATCCAAGCACAGGGAGAGGCCAATGCTCCTGTCACGACCATTTTGTCGAAACAACACATTTCCTGAGGCATTTAAAGGGCTCTGGGCCGTGACCCAGTGGGGCCACAGAGAAATGCAGCCAGGAATGCTTGAGAGTATAACTGCAACAAGAAGCATGAATATGCTTTAATTAGGGAAGCGATTGCTGCGTGATGCAGGATCCTTCCCCACCAAGGCACGCATGCTGGGTCTACCGGGACCATTTGGGAGCGGCCCAGGTGGCCATACTGCTGTTCATGGGATGGAAACTATCAACAGCAACAGCTTGTGCTGCTCTGTGGGGCTTCTCTGGGAGCAAAGGGTGGGAGCCCCATGCTTGGAGGGTGACAGGCAGTGCTGTCACCCAGGTGGCTGCAGGACCAGCTGCATTCCAAGCCTCTGGCATGGGCAGGCAGGGAGGGGAGGGCCCATCAGCTGCTCCGTGCCAGCCCTCAGCTCTGCCCAGGGCAGCTGTGCTGGGAAGGAGCCAGCTTGGGATGGGCCCCGGCGCTCCGAGTGGGACCTCGCTGGGCACAGCCTGAGCCGGGCTCCCAGGGCCAGTTTGGGAAGGGTGCAGGGAGGAGTTAACACTGCTGTTCTGCACTTTCATCCCCGAGGTTGTGGTTCTGCATGACCAGCAGTGGGACTGCTTCAAAGTCATGTTCCAACTTGATTTTTCTTCAAGGTTATTCAAAATTCGGTGCAGGAATGGCACCAGGACCTCTCACAAACAGAAAGGCCAAGTCACCCCCTCCTAGTCCTTGACCTTCTCCGTGGCTCAGCGGGCTCTCCTTGCTTTCCCCCATACTTGCCTACACTGCAAAAGCAATGATCATGTGAATATTACAAAGCCTGGCATCTGCACATCAGCTGCAGCAGCTGAGGCTCTAACATGCTCCCGGTGCCTCCGTGTGACCCTGTCCCCACAGCCATGCTCTGTTACCTGGGTGTTCAGCCCCACCACTGCCAGGCACACAAGAATACAGGAATACAATAACTGGGACCTTGTGCTCCCTCCTGGGAAAAGTGCTATGGATCTGCGAGCCTCTGCAGAAACCCGGAGCATCGGGAGGAGCTGCCTTTGTGCCAGTGTCCAGAGAAGGCCCTGGGAGCTGAGCCAGGTCCTGTGAGACATTTTAATCCTTCCTATTCCACAGTCTGTCTTGGCCATGGCTCCGCTGCAGTGAACGTTTCCCGTTCCTTTGTCAGGGGCACTCACGTGCACCTACCTTGTGTTTGTTTTCACTCCTTATCTGGTACCACTGGGAGCAGGCAGGGCAGGAGTGCAGCAAGGAGAGTCAAGGAGAGTGGGAATACACATTCCCACTATTGCCTGGCCACCCTGGAGTCCCCTCGATCCTCTCCCTGAAGCCAGGCTGAAATGTCTTTCTGCTGAGGTAGCTCTTTGTTAAATAGTTGAGGTTACTTGAGTAATCAATAGTTCTCTAGTTCCCAACAGAAATATTATCCCTTTGGCCAAATCAGCTTTTCTGTCTTTGCTATAAACCTGATCCTGACTCTCAGCTCTCGAAGGATCGAGGCACATTCCTGATTTACCTTCACAGAACCCCACTCCTCTTCTTTCCTCCTGCCAGCACCACTTTTTCTCTCTGAGGTTAAGCAAGAAGGGCTGGGAAGCACACGGAGAAATCACTGGAGTCATTGGACTCTTCAGTCTCAGCCCTTCTCTTGGCTCTGCCCCAACAGCTCCTTCTCTGGGCTTGCTTCTCTAAGGAGGGAGGTGAGGAGAGTCAATGGGATCCTCGTGGCCAAGGGCATTGCTGACATTACTCTCAGTCCGTGGGCTCCAAGACAGCTTGGCTCAGCTGCTGCCCGCTGAAGAAAAATTGTTCCCATCCCACAGCAGGGGCTGCATCCCAGAGAAGCAGGGCTGGAAGACAAGGCGCCCATAGTTAGGTTCCATGGCTGCACATAAATTTTCCTTGCAAACAGGCAAAGGCACCGACTCCCTGGAGCTGGATTTCTGGTTCCACCCCAGCAGCCAAAGGCTGGGCTGTGGCTCTGGGCTCCAGTTTCCTGTGACTGAAGGAGGCCACGAGGTTTGTTCTGCTGCTGGGGCAGTGGAAACAGCCTTGCTGTGCATTGTGAGCATCTCTGCACATCTCTGTTCTTTCCAAACCAGAAAAGGTCACAGAGACCCAAGAGAAACCCACTTCCCTCCTTCACCGAGCTCCTTCTGCCTCGCACATGCTTTTGTTGCCATCCCTCTCTTGCCAAAGGCAGGAACAAACACTGGGGTTTGGCAGGACTCAGAGCCTTGGCGTGGTGGATGGGAAAGAGGCATTCTTGGTCCTCAGCCCGGGGATAGGGCTCTGCTCCACGTCCACTGCCAGATTTTCCAGCTGCGATTTCGCTGCTCATCCCATGCTGAGGGCACCGTCCTGGGGATAGGGAGCACCCCTGGGTGCTGGGCTGTGAATCCTGCAGGAGATCCGTGGAAAGGGGGAGGGAATAGCTTGGAGCAGGACCCAGAGCTACGTGAACCCCTGCACGCTGCTGCGGCTGAGCTTCGCATTCAGGGGGAAGCTTAGGAGTTGGCGCTGCCCTGAGAGGCTTTTCCCAAAGAATGCCTGATTCCAGGAGAGCAGGGAAAGGCAGAGGGAGGCCATGTAAAAGCCAGGCTGTCTCTGCTTTGGTTAAATAGGGCTATTTTTGCTGACAGCTCCTCCTGAGAGACTGCAGAGAGGGATCCTGTAACTCAGGGGCAGCTGGGAGGCTCTTGGCAGCTACCGCTGTTTCAGTGTCAGGCACTGGACTTTTCCTGGTGCTCGGGGTAAAAAGGATGGCAGCCTGGATCAGAGCTGGCAGGGCTGGGCAGACAGGAGGCTGCTGCCTCCCTGTTAGAAGGATGCTCTGGAGCAACAGCAGGGCCTGATTTCAGAGAGGCATTTGAGGTCTCAGTGCACCACTGATCGCCCCAGAAACCTCCTACTCAATTTTCTGCTGTGCACAGCCCAGCCTGAAGCAGCACAGGGGGCAGGTTGCTCAAACACTGGTTAAGACAGCCCACAGATGACAAGCCCCAGAGAGGGACGAGTGTTTCTCATGGTGGTGAAGGGCTGAGGGAGAGGAGGGAGGGAGGGAGAAGAGGAATTTCCTGGCTGTGGTAAAGGTGGGTTGTGCTTGAAGTTAGAATGGGCTTGTGGTCATGGCATCAGGCTGGGGGAAGGAAGGCGTGGGTCAGCAGCAAAACCCAGCAGAACAAACCCCATTTACCTTTCCATGCCAGCCCAGGAATGAAGGACAAACTACAGCTCCCCTCACCCTTTGCCCACCTTGTTCTGCTGCAGAGAGAACAGAGCACAGGGGGGATTGAGCCAGGCTGAGAGCAGGGGCCTGGCAGCCAAGGGTCAGGCTGGGGAAAGATCTCAGCTGGGACAAGGGAACCCTGAGCAAGCACATGTTCAGAGTGAGAGGCTCATACATTCCCCACCTGGTTAGAGCTGGCTCAGCCCTCTGGAAAATGACACACGTTTTCCTCGCTGCGGGGCCAGAGGGCTGTGCTGGGAGCTCTCTCTGCTCTCCCAGCCCTGCTGCAGGCGAGAGGTGCTGCTGGCAGGGTCCAGAATCACTCTTCTTTCCCCTTTTCACAGCTGTTGCTGGTTATGAAAATGGGAATGTTCCCCAGCCAGTTCTCGGCAGGAACTGCCCTTTCCAGGGCTGACCGCATGGGCTCTTTCTTCCTCTTCCCACCTCCTGACAGCAGTCACAGTTCTGGGTACGTTCTAGTCTTGGCAAAGCACTGCCCTTCCCTGCTCCTCTTCCTCACATGACACACAGGAGAGAGAGGCTGTGGCCTGTGGAAGGGGAATGTTTGTTCCTGGACTGGGATCAATACAATTCATGAGCCAGTTCTCTTCCCAAAGCACAAAAGAGAGAAAGAAGAAAAGTTGGGATCAGTCCTGCAGGGGAGATTTACACCCCAAAGCGCCAGTGTGTTCCTAGCACAGAGATCCTGACACAGCTCTCCTCTTCCCAGTGCAGGATGGGGAGCACAGCTTGCAGGAACCTCAGGGCATGTTGTGGAAAGTCATTATTTCTTGTCACATCTGATGCAGAGTGTCCACAGCACAACAGAACACTGGGCAAAGCTTAGGGAAGGCAGGAAGGAGAGAGCAGGGCCTGTTGCTGCTGGAAGCTGAGGGTACAGAGCTCAGCAGAGGGGTCAAACACCTCTGCAGGCAGCAAGACTCTGCAGGAGTTACCACAGATTTCAGGTCCAGCAGGTAGGAAACCCCAGGGTTCAGAGCTTAAGCCAGTTTCTAGGAGAAAAGAGCAGGACTAGCAGGAAAGGGGAACGACTCCAGGCCAGCTTTCTGGCAGTGCTGGATACTCAGAGGACACTGATGGCACAGAAGGGGGTGGATTTGGGCCACATCCTAGCCAGGAGCTTGAGAGTTCCTTGGAAAAACCAAATAATGCAACTGAGCTAACTCAGAAAGAAGTGGTCTGGCGATGGCCAAGGTCAGTCTGAATAATTCCTTCCACTCTCTCTTCCGCTTTTGAGCTGTGAGGCAGGAAGCTGAAAATTTCCTGGCTACTTTTGGGAGTGCAGAGGTCAGTGAGCAGTGATCATCCTGGTTCTGAGGAACAGATGAGTGTGTTAGCACCCAGCCCTGCCCTCAGCTCCCTCCCTGACTCCTCAGCACACAGCCACAGAATTTCCTGGCTTTTTGTTTCAGAACTCAGGGAAAATTCCTGCCACCAGCGCTGAGTTAAATTAAAAGTTGGTAAATTCAGGAGGCTGCTTGCAACAAGGCACTAACCTTTGGAACTGCCTCAAGAGTTGGTAAATGATAACTGGCTTGGAAAATCCTGATAGTTTTATGACCTTTCACAATGTCTGTACTTCTGTACCCAGATAAGGGTCACCACACCGCTCCAAGACATGACCAGAGGGATAAAGGAAGAGTTCTTTTCCTGTCTTTCCCTGTCCTGGTGTGATTGCCATTGCTCAGCTCTGTAAAGCACAGGAATTCCCCCAGGCCAGAGCAGCGTGGCTGGAGCGCTGAGCTCACCACACCAGCCTGTTCCCACAAACACCACTTTGGGATGAGAACTGAGGTCTCTCCATGACCTCCCGACAAGTGAGGGGATGTGGATGTGGCCATTGCTGAAGGGGCTTCAGAAGACCCTGCTGAGGGCAGTCATTTTCTTGTCCTTGGAAGTTCCACAGAGACCTTTCCCTTCCCAGATGCTTCGTGGGATTGAAGCCCAAACCTCCTTGGAGGCCAAGCAGCCACAGGGACAGGCTTCATCCACCACCTGCCCATGGCAGCAGGTCCTAGTGGTGCTCAGCTCACTGGAGCTTTCTCCCATGAGCAGGTCACTGTGAGCAGTGGATTATGCCCTGGCAACAGGGACACTGCAACATGCAAACCCCGAAAGTGCAGCGCCTGCTCCACTACACAGCAAAATAGGTCGTGCATCAGCAAATGAAAAAGGACAGATGGTGTCTGCTAATACAGCTTAGTTTATGGCCTGCAGGATTAACTCACTAGTTGTCATGTCTGCAGAAAATAGGAAATGGGTGGGTCGGCTGGAGGAAACGTGTGGTGTGCCCAGCCCTACCTGTGCGGTGGGATGCGCCAGCTGGAGAGGATGTCAGAGATCCTGTGAGGTTTTGAGATGCTGCTGAAGGGCTGCCAGTGTCTTTTGGGGGCTCTGGGCACTGGAGATAGTGCCCTGTACCAAGCCTTCCCGTCCACCTCGGATTCCCACTGCAAAGGGCAGCGCTGCAGGGATTGATGCTGAGCCGAGCCGGGATCTCCGGCAGACACAGGGACACCCTCTGTGGTCTCAGCTCCAGCAGCTCTGCAGGAGGAGCCCACAGGTTCCTGTCCTCTGCCAGCTGCAGGACGGCCTCCAGTTCAGCCTTTTGAACTCCCGAGCACCCACGTGTCTGCAGGAGTAAGACAGAAAGCTGAGGCAGAAGCCTCAGGTCTTTTCAATGCCTTCTCTGTGACACACTGTTCTCCTTTCCTGGAAACCAGGCCAGTGCCTCACTCTGTTCTCCTTGCAGAAATCAAACCCCGTGCCAGAGCTCTGCCTTGTGCATCTGCCCTCTGAAGGGCAGAACAAACTCTTCCTTAGCTCTCCATGAGTGCTCCTCCTGAAGATTTCACCTTGATCTTACTGCCTCTGCTGTGGCCAGGTTTGCTCACGTCCTGCAAGATGCTGAGCATCCCCAAAACCAGCTGGCATCAGGGAGATACTCCAGAGCCAGGGTTCATGCCATGCCATGCCATGCCATCTCCGTGCCTCTTGGCCTTCTGCTGTCACAGGTGTTTGTCACCACCACCTTCTAACCACAGCCAGCCATCACAGGCACTGGGGTTTTCTCCAGGGACCAATTTGCCTGTGTTTATGCCAACACCAAACACTTAATTGTCTGTTGAATGACTCAGGTGAGGAGGGAGTCTGGCTCCTTCCTACTGCCGTAGGGATCTGGCCAGCCCTATCCTGATGGCAGCACCCGACAGTGCTAAACCTTCTCAGCTATAAATCCCCCATCATTAAGGGTAGCAGGTCACTGGTAAGAGTGACTTGAGAGCGGGGATCATTGTCATTTCTATCCCCAAAGCTGTTCAGTGAGCGTGGAGGTGAATAAAGAACACGGAACAGCCTGTGCTTTCATTACAAAAGGAAATGCTGCTTTTATAGAGGGGGAAAGCATGTCAGATTACTATTCTAAGTAATTGTTTAATGATCCCTACCTTTGCGTCATTGCTGAAGTACATCCGAGTCCCTTTTTGGGGTCTCTCCTCACTGCACGTGTGTCACCAACGGGGCCAAGCCCGTGGCCGTGCTGGCTGCTGGAGCCCTGGAGGAGACAGGATGGGGGAGCTATGTGGGCACGAGAGCCTCCACATTCTTCCCCCTCGAAATCTCCCCACCTCCCACCTCTTTTATCAGCTGCTGACAAGACTTGCCATGTGTGTAGGCGGCTCCCAAGCTTACAAGACGATTCCCCGCTCCCCCCACCTGCCATCCATGAGAGGAGCGCTCAGGATTTCGGGGAGGGGGAGCACAGCGTTCCTCCGGCTGCCGGCCTGTTCTGCAAGGCCTGTTCTGATGCTTTCAGAGAGCTCCATGTGGTAACTCTCTCCCAGGATTTCACATGACAGCCTCTTCCCCGGAAAGTCACAGCAGGGAGTGGAAGATTGCTGTGTGTGTGGGTGTTAGGAGGGAGCAGAGTAGGATGGGGAGATGGAGGGGAGAGGAGGTGTAACCACAGACTAAACCAGAACAAATCCTCTTGGAAGAGCCTCGCATTTCTGATCCCAAGGCTCCCATCTCCTGTCTCTTCCTCTTCATTTAAAAGAACGTCAATCCTTGTTAAGTCCAGCAGAGAAAAGAGGAGTCAAGCAGAATCATCTTCGTTCCTTCCCTGAACACATCTCAGGGGACCAGGAGAGGCAAACGGAACACGAACTAACTGGGTAGAGCCAGAGAGTGTGTGCACACTGGGGAGAGCCCTCCCCAGCCACGGGTGTCCTCCCTGGAGAGACATGAGGGGCTGTTAATGACATCTCCATCTGACAAACGATCACGGTGCATGTCATTACGACCCAGTGCTTCCCCGGGGCCCTGGCAGAAAATGACCCCGATGAGCTTCAGTTCTTGCAATCACAGCTGCTCCCCGTGAATGCTCAGCGTCCCTTGCCGCAGAGCTCCAGGCTCTCGGGGCTAAGCCTCGCCCAACGCTTTGGGCAAGCCAAGACTGACATCCCTGCTCTGGAGCTGGGACCCCAAAAAGAGGAGTAGGGAAGCCCACGTGCTCCTGGTACAACTCTTCAGGGCAGGGAGCTGGGGGGAGACCTCGCACTGCACCTCTGAGAGGTTTAAAACTAGCTCTGTGCTACTTGGATCTGTCTGTCCCTCTCGTCTTCCTCCAGATGCTGTGAGTGCAGCACATCTCAGGTGGGTCCCGTGGTGGGTCCTCAGCAGAGAGACCCCTGAACCTGCCATCTCCATTTTGGCATCCTGATGCACCCAGATCCCTTCAACAGCCCTGGCTGTCCCACCTTAATCGGGCCAAAGGTCTCAGCCTGCCCAGCGAGGCCAGAGCTGAGTCATTCCCGAGTGTCCCTGTGCGAAAACAAGGAAGAATTCCTGGTGTAAAGCTGCTCCCCTCCTTCCCGCATCTCATCAGCAAGCAGCAACACGAGCTGGATTTTCTCTGAACTCCATCTGCTCTGCAGTGCAGCCCGTCCCCCTTGAATAAACCCCCATCCCTGCCTGGGAAAAGTGGGAGAAACCCCGAGGAGATCCACGGGCTTCTAGAGAAAACAGCCAGTGCTGGGGAGGGGTTCACACCTCAGTGCCTGAATGACCTGGAGGTTTAAGGCAGATGGAATCTTTGTGTGTCCTGAAGTAGCTGTTTTAACATCCCCTGTGTCCTGCAGGCCAGGGAGGAGAGCAATAGGCAGGTATTTACCCTACCTGCGATATTCGGGTAAACAGGAAGGAGGGGACGGTGGGCAAAAGGGAAGTGGTAGGAGCTGGAATTTCAATTTTATCGGCTGCAAACCCAAGCCGACGTGTCCCACCGCAGCGATATTCCCGGCCAGGCACACCCCGGTTCCTCCATGCAGCCTGAATTTCACAATCCCTTCCCAGCAGCCCAGCCTCTGCTTTCACTCTCTGAATTACCGAGGGGAATTTTCATTACATCACCAGAGGCTCTTCCTCCTCGACAGCGACAGAGTTGCCACTCTGCTTTGCAGGGGGTTTTTTGGGCTGTGGGTGAAGAGAGTATTTCTCTGGAAAGAGAAATACCTCCCAAAAGCAGCAGGTCCAGCCCAGCTGCCCCCCCCAGTGCCTCCATCCAGGCTGGGAACGGCACTGGGCAGTGTGGGGTGGCTCCAGCCGGTGTCTGGACAAAGCCTTCTCCCTGGAAAAGCCTTCCTGGGGGATACGGCGCTTCCAGGCAGCTTTAAAAGTCTCCTGTGCCAAATCCAGCGGGGTCGGAAGTCAGCGATCTTCCAGCTTTCTGCCAGCGTAAGCAAAAGCAAATTTGCCTATTGGAGCTGGGGTTTGCAGAATGATTCGCTGCGGCGTTTGAATCCCCCCACACGCCCCCGCCTTCTGTATCTTTTTTGTTTGTTTGTTTTGGGTTTATCTTTTCAAATATCCCCCAGTTTAACGGTCAGGCTGGTGGCAGCTTCCCCGCAGCTCCGGGGAGGGGCTGAGCTGATCTCACTCCCAATCCGGTGACCTTCCAATCAGCCTCTTTCCTTTCCTTTCCTCCCTGGCAGCTTGCTTTCCTGCCCTCTCCTTCCAGTTCCTGGCTGTTTGTTTTGGGGTGGGGTTTTTTTTGTTTGGTTTTGTTTTTTTTTTGAATCAAAACAAACTACCGGGTTCAAACTGCTTGTCAGGAACACGCTGAGCAGGAGCCTTTGCTCCTGGCAAGGGCTGTGGAAACTCACCGTGGAGAAACACCTCAGCCACGGAGAACTTGTTTTTAAGTAGCTGGGATGTCCGGACCACAGCGGAGTCTGGACAGTTGGAAATCTGTGTCTCAGAGCTTCATAAAAGCACTGAATTCCCTCAAATATCTAACCACTGGCAGGAGCTCTGCACAGCTTGGGAGCAGGGAAGATGGCTCTGAAGTCACTCGGATTTACCCTGGCCTCCCCCAGCCCTGCTGGTATCGTGATTCCTCATATAAGGCAATGAAGAGTCATTTGTGCCCCATCAGATGCCTTTCCCAGGAACTCCAGATGGTTTTGCTCTCTTGTCTCTCTGTGTCTGCACTACTGGTAATTCAGGCCTGTCTCACATTAGCTTTTGAGCTGAAACCTTCCCACAATTAGTTACAGTCTGTGCTGCTGCGCTGCAGAGGACGTAGGGCTGAGCTGGCAGAGCGCTCTTTGGGAGATCCGTCCCACACACGAGTCCCGTTCAGGTTTCTCTATTTCAGTCAAGAGTGTGATTTTGCTGGTGAAATCATCAAAGCAAGACAGTCTCTGCTCCAGATGGGCAGCGACGGCCATTTGAAGATGCCTCATACCTGGCTTGTCTCAGACAGGAGTAGTTCATTTCAATATAATCCCCTTTTACACCAACATCTCCCCCTTCATCATCTGGCCCTCCTTTCCCAAGGAAAAGGGTCCTTTTCCTCTGGGAGCTCCACACCACGAGTGTCAAGGAAATGTTAAGCATATTCATGCCTGCCCAAGGACCACAGCTCAGCAACTCACTGCTCAGGGAAAATGTGCTCCACAGACACCCTCGTAGCATCCCTGCTTCTCTTGGAGCAGAGCTCTTAGGCCCTTGCCAAATTAACTTGCCTAATTAACAGGGTTTTTGATCCCAGGCAGGAATTTACCACTTTGAGGCCAAACCTAAGCATGGTCCAAAACTTCCAGCTGGTCCAAAGCCCTGTGTGCTGTGGCAGGAATGTGAAGAGCTGACAAATGTCTGGGGAATGCAATCTCCGGGGAAGGACTTGGGTGTAGCAGACATCTTGGGATAAGCAGTAAAGGGAGGGTGTATGGCAGGCACAGAATTAATGGAGAGGAGCACAGGGAAAAGCAGGATTGCTGCAGGGCTTTTAGGACAGGAGGAAGCTTCATTTGTGCAGGTGATTTACGCCTTCTGTGCCTTCATTCACCCATCAGACAGGGAAGTGTCATCATTATCCCCGCTGTGCCGACAGATCTGGGGTCTTTGCCTACAGCAATCCAGCAGCACCAGCACCGAAATCCAGGTTCCTTGTTCCCATCCCAGCTCTTGGAAGGATCCCGGCAACAATAATCACGCAAACGGGCTTTGCTGAGAGAGACGATTTCAGGAATGGCAATAACTGGGAGACAGTGATGGAGCCACACTTGTCACATGAATAACCACAGTCTGTCCAGTCAGAGCTGACAGTCTAAGGCAAGGCAGCTCCTTCTGTGCTGATTTAAGAGGCTCTTCGTAGACACAGCAGATCTTTCTGCTTCGCCTCCCCTGCATAATAAGAAGCAGCATCCTTCCTGTTAGTTTATCTGCTTTTGGATGGGATATGAGGCTGGCAGACCCCTCTGGGCACGGGGGAACCCTGGAAGGAAGCGGAGGCTTTTAACTTTCTGCATGAGTGCAGTGAGAATGTGGGTTGTAGTTTCACTGCCTCTAAACCTGGCACTCGGGGAGGAGTTCCCAGCTTCGTAAATCTTTACATGATCTTCAGAAACGTCTTCAAGGAGGGACACACAGTGAGGGACAAGGTGCTCCCATGGGATGGATGGATTTAGAGGGGACTCCTGAGGTTATAGACACCCCTCTCCAACGAGAGATGTTAAAAAGCAAACTGCCCCAGGGGGGTTTTTTAACAGAAACCTTTTTTTCTGCACAATCCAGCCAGAAGATTTCCCCCGTTCCAGGCCCTGGGTGAGGCAGCCATGGCAGTGCTGAGTGAGGGATGTTGAAGGGAGTCAGGGGCTGAGGGGAAATGGGGAGCTGAAAGGAGAATTATAGAATAAGCCAGGTTGGAAGGGACCCATCAGGATCATCGAGTCCAACTCCTGGCCTTATGCAGGACACCCCATGAATGCCAGCATGTGCCTGAGAGTGTTGTCCAAAGGGAGATGGGACATTGAGGGAATCAGGGTGCTGAGGGGAGCCAGGGACTAAGGGGAAATGGGGAGCTGAAGGGAGACAGGGGCGTTTAGGGGAGATGGGGGCACTGAGGGGAGCCGGGGGCGCTGAGGGAACCGGGATGCTGAGAAGAGTCGGGCGCTGAGGGGAGCCAGGCGCTGAGGGGACATGGAGGCGCTGAGGGGAGATGGAGCCGCTGAGGGGAGCAATGGCGCTGGGGGGAGCAATGGCGCTGAGGGGA
>VWZW01002329.1:162705-174086 GCA_013397115.1 Edolisoma coerulescens | reverse complement strand
CACCGATCGTGCGGGGCCTGCCTGCGGCAGTACCTGCGCATCGAGATCACCGAGTCCCGCGTCAACATCTGCTGCCCCGAGTGCAGCGAGCGCCTCAACCCCGCCGACATCCGCCGCCTGCTCCGCGACTCCCCGCACCTCGTCGCCAAGTACGAGGAGTTCATGCTGCGCCGCTGCCTGGCCGCCGACCCCGACTGCCGCTGGTGCCCGGCCCCCGACTGCGGGTGAGTGCTGGGGGACACACAGGGTGGCGGTGGGCTGCTGGGACAGACCGGGGGAAGGGGGGGACCTGTTCTTGTCTCCATCCTGGGACATCTTGGGGAGTGGGGAACCCGCTGTCCCCGTAGGATGCTGTCCTCTCCATCCTGGGACAGCGTGAGGAGGGAGAGACCCCCTGTTCCCTCCATCCTGGGACAGCTTGGCACGAGGAAACCTGCTGTCTCCTTAGGGTGCTGCCCTATCTGTCTGTCCTGGGACGTCTTGGGGAAGGGAGACCGCCACCCTGGAGGGATGCTGCCTGTCCCCAACACGTGCTGGGATAGCTGGGTGAGGTGGAGCACACTGTCCCAATGGGATGCTGCCTATCTCCAGCAGGTCCTGGGGATGGCATTCCAGCTGGGATGGCCCTGGGACTCACTGTCCTGCCCGTCCCCACGTGGGTCCCAGGACAGCCCAGGGAGGGGTGGCTCACCCTCAGTGGGGTACTGCTGCTACCATACTTCTGGCCCTACTGTGTCCCATGAAGAGCCCTCGTTGCAGGGGTTCTTTGCTTATCTGCAGTCTGCTCAGGACAGCTGATAAGCCTTGGGTACCAAAATTCCATCCATCCCCATTATCTCTCTAGAGCACTAGGATTTGACCTTGGGGGGTTTGTGAAAACACAGACAAATCGGGTAGAAGTGATACGACTTGAAGGGGGTTTTAGCTGAGCCATCGTTTCCCTAATTTAACAGAAACGTTTTTTTTCTGCACAAATGGGAAGTGTGGAGTTTCCCAGCTGTGTGTTTCGCTGCCAGTCCTGGGGACAGTGCATGGGGACAGCGCTGCAGCCTCCAGTAGTGGGGAAGAAGGAACCGTAACCAGTCACTTTTTCCCAGTGAATACATGGCAGAGAGGAGAGATGTTGACTCACTATCCGTTGTCCGAGTGAGGAAACGTCTGTCTGTCCAGAAGTCAGCCCAGCCAAGCTTGATGACTGTGTAGTTATGAGAGTGTTGCTTTCATTTTCTCTTCCCTTTTCTTTTAAACGAACTCTGTTAGGTTTCTGTTTTGGGCGTGAGCCAAAGCTGCCTGGAAAAGGGCTTTGTCGGGGAACTTAAGAGAAGTGCTGCGAAGTTGAGCTACAACTCAGCTCGGATGGCAATTCTGGGTAGCAAGAACATGAAAGGAAAGTCTGACCTAGTAGTCGGAATGGAAAAGGCGGTGGGAGGATTGCGAAGATTTAATCAGAGCCTTGTAATAGGCATCCTATGCAAATCGGTGAACCTGGCTCAGGTTACCCATTTCACGGCCTCTTGAGCATCCTGGATGAGGGCTTGTTCCTTCAGAGGGTTAAGTTAATAGCAAACAACACCTTTGCTCCTTTCTGAAGCCGAATCAAGTGCATGATCTTGATGTTTCAGCAGCGCCGGGGATAAGATCGGGGAGATAGAGCAGGTTGTGCTGCCGCGGAGGGAATGCCTCTGCTGGTAACCGGCTAGAGAAAATCCGGTTCCTGCTCACCGAATCTCAGCTCCTTGACTGTTGTGATGTTATCTGTGCCCGGGAGAAGGTGTACAAACAGCGACGTCACCCGGGCTGGCTGGTTGGAAGGAGCCAGCTCCAGCACGGCCCGGAGGGCGTTGCCTCTGTGACAGCAACGCAGCCTGAGCCTGATCCCGATCCCTTCCTCTGGGGGGGTTTGGGCAGGCTGGTGTCACACACGGCTCTTTCTCTGGGCTAATTAGCGAGCAGGATGAGCCAGGTGATGTGCTGACATCCTCCTGCCCAGAAGAGCAAGAAGCGACCCCGGGGCTGTTGGAGATGTTGGAGACAGCTCTGGTGGACCAGCGCTGCTGGTGCGTCTGTAAGCGCTCGAACAAAGGCTGTTGGAATCAGCCCTCCGGCAGGGAGAGGAATTAATCACCCTATTCATTCTTCCCAGCAGAGCTTGTGTGGCTGTGCTTATGTAAAATCAGGGTATGAATTATTTACAGCGGGCTTTCCCCGCTGTAGTAGAGCCGGAGTACGGAGAGCGTAGGGCTGGGGGCACGGCAGAGTGAGGCTTGGCACTGAGTGTCACCCACCGCTGTCACTGAAACCCCAGGAAAAACAGAAACTCTCCAACATCATCATTTCAGTGTCAGAGAATCAAGGCATTACTTTATTCTGGCCAGGATGTGGCAATAGAAATCATTTCATCCACACACGCCCGGGTTGTGCAGTGAAAATCCTTCCATCCCACCTGGTTCTTTACCAGATTTTTCACATATTTATACCTTAAAAACTCCAAAGAAATTCACGTTCGTTGGCCTTACATTACGCAATGCTCAGGATTCGATCTCCTACTGGTTATTGGTGCCTTCGATGCTAATTTGGCCCTCATTATTTGGTTCTCTTATCGACCTTTTCCCAGACCAGGTGTCTCCGGCCTCACCACGGGGTGATGTTTGTTGATGTCCGTTTATCTCCTCTGTATCTTCTGGCTCCTCCCAATCTGTTGATGTTCAGCTCATCAGGCCTCACCCGGGCTTTTGAAGAGAAACTTCAATTCCCCTCCCCCTGGGCAAAGGCGAACAAAACCCCTGACTGAAATTACAAGAAAAAAAAAGCTAAAAGTGTTTTATATATCATTTCCAACACCACCAAAGTGGGCAGGGAATGGCCCTGGGTGTCACCCCCGCCGAGGCGGTGGCATCAAGGGGCTGCAGGGCTGTGACAGACAGGACCCTAAAAACATCCTGTGCATCCTGCAGTGTTTCCTAAATGAAAGAGCCTGGCTGTGCTGTCCGGGAGGAGGAGGAGGACGACAACACAACACCCGTGCGTGTTGCCATGGAAACCCTGGTCAATTGATGCGCCATCAATCGCAAAACAAATCGTTTTCTGTGTTTGCAGCTTCGGGTTTTTCCCCCCCTCCCCTTGCTACAATCAGGTGGTTTTGCTGTCTAGTGTTTGTCACACTGCAGCCTTCCCGAAAGCTTGGGAGGATAACAGAACCTTTAAAGCAAACGGAGCTGTGTGGGCTGAGATCCGTGAATGGGCAGGAGGAGGGACGGAGGGAACTCGTGGCCATCCGAGGAGGGGGCTGGAGGCAGAGCTGTGCGATTCCCGGGGTCTCAGGAAGGCGCTCACATCGCTTCGTGGGGAGAACTCAGGGAGGAGAACTCGGTTTCCTTTCTCATCTGCTGGGATTGAGCCTGGAAATGGCCATTTAAGCCAGCAATGTGTCAGGGGTCAGTGGAAGAAGAGAACCACTGTCCATCCAGGTCCTGCCATCATTGTTCCTCAGCGTTTCACCTCAAAACCCTCTTTTCTAGTTGACCTTGACGTGGAGATGTGTTATTTTTTTCCCCCAATAGACAGTCCTGGAGCTTCTTTCCCCACAGCTGTGGGCTCGTGCATGATATTTGTCACTTCAGCTCCAGCAATAAAATATAAATGCTGATGATTTTAATTTCTTGAGTGTTTAAAAAAACCCAACGCTTTGAGCGAGGAGTTAATTTAGAGTGTGGGGTTGCTTAATATATTACACTGAGCTCTCCCAGCCTGCTGTTATGGGTTTGAAATAGCAGTGTCACAACACAGCTGGGCAGATGAAGCTTTTTCTTTCTATTTTGCCAAGGGCAGGCCTGTAGGATAGTGGCAGGGTGAGGACATTTAGTGGGATATGCCTTAGGCAAGGTGCACAGGAATCAAGTTCATCCCTCCCAACCCCCTGGGCCGTCTGCATCACGGAATTCTCATGTAGGAACAGAGCGGTTTGGGTTGGAAAGGACCCTAAAATTCATCCAGTCATGGGCTGGGACACTGCCAGGGGTGGGATTTTCCCATCTCTCCTGCTGCTGGGCTCAGGTGCGGGTGTGTGGATGCTCAGGTAGAGCTGCAGTCGTGCCTCCCGGCCCTCAGATGTTGTTTCTTTGGCGATGATGTCGTAGCCTGGCAGGATGAAGTTGCTCTAACTCCCACGGGATATGAATCATTGTGGTATGACACATTCAGCAGTTCTCACGCTGCTGCCTCTGAGGAGAAGAGGCAACACAACTCGAGCCACACGAGCTCGAAATATGAACCCTTAAATAGGAGTTATTCTCCTCTGACCGCTCACAAAAATACTGAGGATGAGCAACAAAAATACCCTTTTGCCATATGGGAGTCCCAGGACTGGGAAGGCACTTCTGGAATTGCTCGTGGCAGCCCGTGCCGATGGAAACAGCCTCATCCTCAGTGAGTGTCAGTCCGAGTTCTGCAGCGGTGCTTGGTGGTGCTGCTCAGGTTCTCACTTCCTTCTGGGAGTGTCACGCTGCTGTCACACTGAGCTGGTTGAACTTGGCCTCTCTCTCTTGCACAGTCGGTTGTTTTACTCCAGTTTTGGCTTGTTCCAAAGGCAGGGCATTGTTCTTCTTCACCACTCTTTGGAAGAGGAAGCTCTGTGGAGATCGTGAGGAGCTCGCTTGTTGACTTAGCTACATAAGGAACTGTTACTGCACTTTTTGGGAATTATTCAGTTGATAGAAGTGCCCAGGACAATCCCAGCTTTCCTAGACTCCTCTGGGCCACACAGCATCCACCCATAGGTCTGTCCTAAGGAAATGAGGGATGTGTGTGTGCCTGGAAAGAGCAGCCAGTCTGCCCTGGGAGGAAACAGCAAGGAATTAGCTGGGCACCCTGGGCCAGACAAATCTGGCCTGTGTGAATTGCCAGTGAGAACTGCCAGCACTTACTGAGGAGGCAACTCAGCATCTCAAGCTGCCTGCATGAAAGGTCCCTGCCCTGAGTAACCCAATTAGCACAGCTTAATTTCAGGCCCTGGAGAGCACAGGAATGTGTCTGGTGTGGAGGCTGCTGTACCAGGGATCAGGAATGAGATGGGGGAGGTGGCTCTGGGTGTCCTGCCCTGCTCGAGCAGAGCAGCTCAGGCAGCTGGACAGCCTGAACGGAAGAACTCCTGTCGCTGTTGTACCAGGAACGGCGAGAAGCGACCCTGATTCTAGTCTAAGGAGAAAAGGAATTATTTATTCAATTTACAAGCTGGTTTTATATCTTAGTTCCCTTGAACGGCACAAGGCCATTGGTCCCTGACCATCTACTTCTTTAGAAGGATTGGTTAAATCTTACAACACCCATTTCAAAACATTTCTCTGGTCAGTTTCACAACAATCCTGCACCTGCAAGATGAAGGGAATAGTTTACAGAAACTTCTAACTCTTTTCTGCCAGTGTCTGTGAGACAGCAAAGAGGCAGAAAGCTGGGAAATCTTTCTGCAGCCCAGGTTTCAGCATCCACAGACTCCTCCCGCTCGATAGGTTTGTGTTTTAACGCCCGTGGTGCCTCCTCCCCGCAGGTACGCGGTGATCGCCTACGGCTGCGCCAGCTGCCCCAAGCTGACCTGCGAGAGGGACGGCTGCCAGACCGAGTTCTGCTACCACTGCAAGCAGATATGGCACCCCAACCAAACCTGCGACATGGCCCGGCAGCAGCGGGCACAGACCCTGCGGGTACGGACCAAGCACACGTCGGGCCTCAGCTACGGGCAGGAGTCCGGGCCGGGTATGGATTTACCCATTTTTTATATAAAATACCCCCCAAGTTGGGAGAGACCCACCAGGTTCCAACTCCTTGCCCTGCACAGGACAGCCTCAAGAGTCACACCCTGATTTTTTGGTTGCTCGGTTGTGTGTGTGTGCTGAGAAAGAGGCAAACCTCCGTGCAAACCTCCCTCCCCTCAAAGCCAGTGCCCCGAGTGAAACTCAAGAGTCATTTCCGCTCTTCCTGTGTGTTAGAACACATCTGATCTCTTCCAGCAGCACCAAACAGATCAGGAGGTGATGATGTGCTTTGGGCCCTTTTGTGTCATGGCAACTCCCCTCATCCGCCCCAGCCCTGCTTGTGGCTCTTTTGATCTTGGATGCTCTCGCTTTTTTGCTGATCTAAACCCTGAACAAGCAGTCACTTTTTTACCATGGCAGCTTCAAAGCTGCCTGGTGAGGTCGTGAAGAGCAGCATTCGTGGCCAGCTGGGTGTGGGGAGCTCTGCTCTGTGCACTGTTAGGTGTTGGTAATGGCAGGTACCAAAAAAATGCCAACCCACAGACTCCTCCGCTGCCTGGTAGGAGCTGCTGTGCCTGCTGAGTTTGTGTTCCTTAAAAATAACTGTATTGACTCTGGAAGTGGGCAGTGAGGCCATTTTTTTAAAGCCCTGCCCTACTCCCAAACAAAATATCCTGTTTTTCCTTCTATGTGAGGAGTTTAAATGTTAATTCACTCAGTGTGGAGCTCTCGTGGGTGGTTCTGGGGTGGCTTAGTGGTGTGCTGAGGTCCAGCATGCCCCAATTTAGAGAACCCTAAGAATGGACAGCACAGATACTGCCCCAGCCAGCAGAAAAACCCAGTGTATGTGTTTTTCTATCCTGTTAAAAAGGGATCCCTGCCAGGAAGGGCACTTAGCCACGGAAAGGGAGGCTTTTGAGACAGTGGTTTCTCCCCACCCCGCCGTGCTGGATCCAGCCTGGTGATTAATAAGGTGTGAGCCGGGCTCACAGCTGGATTTCATCTTGCTGAGCTTTGCAGGGACCAGCAGAGCCCCGAACCACGGCGCAGCCATTGCATAACCACGGTCAGATGACGCCTGAATTAAGGAAGGGATGAAAGCCCCTTATCCTGCTCTGCCAGCAGCAGGCTGGGGCCTGGGCAGCCTCTGCAGCCGTGCGTGGCTGCAGCTCCGTGTCCCCTAAAAGCCAAGTTTGGGGTTTCTCCAGTGCCTGTTCTCCCAGTTGTTGTGTTGTTCTTGGCCCATGAATCAGCTCCGTGGAGCAATTCAGTAATGGCTCGTTGTGCTGGGCAGGTAGGACTCGTTCCCTGTGTTTAAGCCTGAATCCTGGAATACATCCCATTCAAGATTAGAGCAAGCTTTTAAAAAGTGGCTGTTGCTCCCAGTCCCTGCTGCTGGCGGGGTCTGTCACATCAATATCACCTTCTCCGAGATAACCTAAAGCCACACCACCCTCTGTGAGCAGCAGAGGTGTTCTGCTGCACAGAGAACGAGGCTTTCAGTCCCTAATGAGATCCCCCTGGTCGATTCCTCCCTCTCACAGCAGAGATCCCATCTTGAATTCCTTGTTTCCTCCCTGCAGCCGACGACATCAAGCCGTGCCCACGCTGCAGCGCTTACATCATCAAGATGAACGACGGCAGCTGCAACCACATGACGTGTGCCGTGTGTGGCTGCGAGTTCTGCTGGCTCTGCATGAAGGAGATCTCGGATCTGCATTACCTCAGGTGAGCAGGGCAGCAGCACGTGCCTCTCCCGGCCTGCCTGGAGGAGTTCACTGCCTCCGTTGGACTTTCCCCCTCCTGCTTCAGCGATCGGCCGGCGGAATTTTATGGGTTCTGACCCGAGGAGATGAACTCTGTTCCCACTTTACAGCGTTCAGGTGTTTTCCCCACGGCAAAAAAAAAAAGCTCCTGATGCAATTGCTTTTGAGAGCTCTTGGTGTACTGAGTATTAAACATAAAACCAGTAGTGTGATGTTCACCTTTTGGGGGGAAAAAAAGACAAAAAACTTATTTGTGTTGCCTACCTGCTTCCTAAATTTTGGCTTTTAGTCATGTGCAAGTTGAATTTGGGTTCTCAGGAACATTTAGGAATTGCTGGCATGTTAATATCATCTTTTTTCCCATCCCATGAAGCCCCTCTGGCTGTACATTCTGGGGCAAAAAGCCGTGGAGTCGCAAAAAGAAGATTCTCTGGCAGCTGGGCACGTTGATCGGAGCTCCTGTGGGCATCTCCCTCATTGCTGGCATTGCCATTCCTGCCATGGTCATTGGCATCCCTGTGTACGTTGGGAGGAAGGTGAGTTGGGGGGGCAGAAGGGTTTTGGGGTGTTCTCTCTGCCGACCAGAAATTTAGAGCTGATAGGAAGGGTGGATCTTGTCCTAGAACCAAAATTCAGTTTTCTCTTCTAAAGCTTCTCTTATCTCCTGGCCTTTGTGTGGGCAGGGGGAAGGTGCTGGCTGATAGCCCCTGGTGGCCCTTCAAGTCCTCCCAAATGCATTTTGCATTTCTCTCGTGCCTCTGCCTTGAGCCAGGAGCACCCAAGGGGTCCCTTTTGAGCCCATCCTGTGATGCTGGACTTTGAGGGACAGCACTGAGACCGTGAGCATCACCCTTTGCCCTGCAGTCACTTGTGTTTTGGTGCTGACCCCAAACTCCGTGGTGCTGTTTGTGCTGACCAGGAGATGTTGGGAGGGCAGAGCTGGCACATCAGCCCTGCACTTGTGGTCACTTCTTAAACACAGAGCCTCCTGCTAGGTCTGCTCTGTGAGGAGATCTGTGCTCAAAATGAGGTTCTTCAAGGGTTCATGCACCTGACAAGGCTGGAAAATCACTTATTAACGTCCTCTGGGTGTCTGCTGTTCTCACCTGGTGCTTTTTCTCCCATCAGATCCACAGCAGGTACGAGGGGAAGAAAACCTCCAAGCACAAGAGGAACTTGGCCATTACTGGTGGGGTCACCTTGTCTGTCATTGCCTCCCCAGTCATTGCTGCTGTCAGTGTTGGTAAGTGGGCTCAGCCCTGTCCCTTCTGCTGGCCCAGTAGCCACTGAGACAAGCGGGGTAGCCCAGCCCTGTGCCAGGGGGGTGGCCAAAGGGCAGTTTGCAGAGTGCAGCTGTGTGTGGGTTTGGGCACAAGGCTCTGTCTCACACCCTGATGTGCTCGAGCTGGCCCAGAGCCAGCACAGGGCTTGTCTGCAGCAGCAGTTGCCTGTGCCACAGCCCATCCTGGAGTCCCTTGTCACACAGAGCTGTCTCCTGTCATGGTTTGGTGGCAGCTGTCTTGGGGGTTCAACGCCCTTGGGGTTCCCCCACTCAGCACAAAGGGCTCCTCCACTGTCTGTCTGCAAAACTGTGACCTGGGACCTTTAAAAGCAGCAAAAACACAACTGAGGGAGTCCCTAAAAAACCTTTTCTGCCTGCCCAACACATCATTAAGCTCCTCTTAACCCAGCTCATCCTCCTCTCCAGGAATTGGGGTCCCCATCATGCTGGCCTACGTCTACGGGGTTGTGCCCATCTCGCTGTGCCGGGGCGGTGGCTGCGGGGTCAGCACAGCCAACGGAAAGGGGGTGAAGATCGAGTTTGATGAAGATGATGGACCCATCACAGGTAAGAGCTGGTGAAGGCAAGGTGGTGCAGCAAAATGCTCTTGTAATGAAATGGTCCAGGGTCTCGATCTCTCCCAAATGTGAGATGAGACATCGCAGCCGAGCACTCCTGCTGCCAGTTCCAACCCTCGTGCTCTCCTTCCCCACAGTGGCCGATGCCTGGAGAGCCCTGAAGAACCCCAGCATCGGAGAGAGCAGCATTGAGGGGCTGACCAGCGTGCTGAGCACCAGTGGCAGCCCCACGGATGGGCTCAGTGTCATGCAAGGCAACTACAGTGAGACCGCCAGCTTCGCCGCCCTGTCCGGGGGCACCCTGAGCGGGGGGGTCCTCTCGGGGAGCAAGGGCAAGTACAGCAGGTAACTGGACTGTGGGAAAAGCAGAGAGGTTCCCAAGGCCTCTGTGGGTTGAGCGGGTTTATTTTGGGGAGCTTTCCAGGAGTGTGAGTGAACCTGCTTTGATCTAGGGGTTGTGTCGTGGTGGTTTTGTGCCTTGGTCTGTTGCAGAAAAACCAGTTCTAGGAGATCACCTGGGATGATCTTGGAACCCAGTGCCACCCAGGGTGGTGAGGCACTGGCACAGATTGCCCAGAGAGGTTGTGGGGTCCCTGGAGATGTTCCAAGACCAGGTTGGATGTGGCTCTGAGCAGCCTGGTCTAGTGGAAGGTGTCCCTGCCCGTGGCAGGGGGTTGGAACCAGATGATCTTCAAGGTCCTTTCCAACCCCAACCATTCCATGATTCTGTTTCTGGAGTCAGTCTAGTTCTTGCAAGGAGGACAGATCCCTGCTGAGCTCCTTGAGACCACGGAGCTGATGCTTCAGCTTAATTGGGAACAGCACAGAGCTCCTGCCTGGCCTGCTTAAAGCTATTCCAGCCCTCTTATCCCAGCCTGGAGGCTTTGATGCTTCCTATTCTCCAGCAGCCAGGGTCAAAGCTCTCCAAGTCAGGAGGTTACACCACAGTTTCCCTCCCAACTTGCCTGTGAGTCAGTGTGCTGGGTAATTAGAGCCACGTGTTGATGTGGCAGCCGGGATGGAATCACAGCTCTGTGCGAGATCCATGGAAATCAGCTCTTTGCAGGAGCCGTGTGAGTCACGGATGTAAACACGGCTTCACCTCCGTCATGGAAAACGGGATGGAATTGCCTAAACGGAGCCAAAAATGAGACTCAATGAGAGCAAACCAGTGGGGTTAAACTCCTGTCAGGCTGAGCTGTGCCAGCTCACGGGGATTCTTGCTTTCCTGTGAGGAGCAGGGGGACAGGTTGGTGCTCCTGGGGGGCATTTCTGAGGAGTCCTGTTGTTCCCTGCAGGCTGGAAGTGCAGGCCGATGTCCAGAAGGAGATTTTCCCCAAAGACTCGGTCAGTTTGGGGGCGATCAGTGACAACGCCAGCACCCGAGCCATGGCTGGTTCCATCATCAGCTCCTACAACCCCCAGGACAGGTAGGAGGACGTGGAATGCTGAGGAGAGCGTTGGTGGAGGGTGTCCTGGGAAAATCCACGCTCTGTGAGCGCTGCTGTGGGTGGTGGGATGGCTGTGTGTGCACCAGGCTGCTCTCCTGCCGGGGATCCATCCTTCTCCTAGCTGGGGACAATTTGGGAGCAGCCTCTGTGTGTGGTGTGGAGGCTGGGGAGGGGATCTGCAGCCCAGCACCCTCGGGGGCTCCTCTGGCAGTTTGAGGGAACTCTGGAGCTTTCCCAGCTCAGCTCCTGGCTCAGCCCGGGGATATCTTGGCTCTGTTGGGAGGATCCAAGGAGAGCAGCGAGTCGTGGCGTGATGAGCAGCACCTTGCTCGTGTTTGAGGGGGTGTGATCCCCCCAGTACAGCCCAGTTGAACCCAGTAACTGCTCCCAGTAACGTGAGGGTGGTCGTTCCTGCAGGGAGTGCAATAACATGGAGATCCAGGTGGACATCGAGGCCAAACCCAGCCACTACCAGCTGGCCAGCGGCAGCAGCACGGAGGACTCCCTGCACGTCCACACCCAAATGGCCGAGAACGAGGAAGAGGAGGAGGAGGAGG
>VWZW01002329.1:115281-143658 GCA_013397115.1 Edolisoma coerulescens | reverse complement strand
GCGGGGGATGGAGCCCTTCCTCGGCTGCACCGGCGCCGCGCTCCTGCTCTGCTTCAGCTACGCCGGTCTGCGCCCGGTGGAGGCAGGTACGGGCGGCCGGGCCCCGGAGAAGCTGCCGGGGCGGTGGGGAGGGGGCTCGGTGCGAGGAGAGACCCCCGGCGGGGCTGAGCCGAGGGGACGGAGTTTGGGGGCGCCGGGACTTTGCCGGGAACGGGGTGCGGGAGAGGCGGCGGTCTCGGACGCGCAGCCCCGCGGCACCGGGCTCGGGCAGCGCCGGGCTCTCGCCCCCGCCGTGTCCCAGCGTGGGCGCTCGCAGCCGGGCATCCCCGGGGAGGGCGGCTCGGGGAGATGTGGGAACGGGGAGAGGGAGAGGAGCCCCTCGCCCAGCGCTGGGCAGGGGCAGGGGGAGGTTTTGGGCGCCTGAGCAGCGGCCCCGGTTCGTGTCACGGGGCTGAACCGGAGCGGAGGGGGCAAAGCCAGGTCTGCTCTGCCGGTGCTACGGGCACGTCAGCTCTGGCAGTGCCCCTTCCCGGCTGTCCAGGGCCCAGCCAGGCTCTGCTGGGAGCCCTGTGAGTGCTGGGGAAGCACCGTGATCCCAGAGGAACCACGGTGGCCCCACAGGAGCCATGGTGATCCCACAGGAACCACGTCTCCAGGGGCACTGTACATCCCGGCCATGAAAACCAGGCCCCTCTGAGCTGAGCAGGTCACCTGGAGTGGGAGATCTTTGGGGAAGGATAGTCCCTGTGAGCTGGACCTAATTTTGGAGCTACCAGGATGGACCCAAGTCCACTCTTGCCTGCGTTGGCCGGGCTGAGCCTTGGCCCCAGCACCCCCTGAGTGGGTGTGAACTGGGCTGTGCTGGTGGAGCTCCCCAGCCCCAACCAGTCACCCTCCCAGGCACCCTCCCTGTCTCCTTCGCTGGCTGCAAGATGTTGGTGGAACAGCTGCTTTGATTCACAGACTGCTGATTGCCAGGATATCTGGCATTCCAGGAGGCTGGGGGTGATTATTAGGGATGCAGAGCTCCAGGGAGTGGAAATTCCTTCGCCCCAGCCAGCCCTGGAAGTTGCTGGAGTTACATTCGGCCTCGTCGGGGCTGCAGCAACCCCCGGCTGCCTTCAGCTCTGCCACCCGTCCTTGGCCAGGCATCGGCCTCTGAAGTTGCTGTTTCACAACTGCCAGACCCGGGGAGATTAATGAAACATTCCCAAAGGGAGGGAGCGATGAGGAAAACACCGCGGCACAATGGAGGCGTCTGCAATTGTGACAGCACTCGGGGTTTTCGGTAAACTAGGCCACTTCCCTGCTCTTCCTTATCCTTGAATCACCTCGGTTGGCATCCGAGAGTAAACAGGGAGTTGTGTCCCTGCCCATAACCACCTCCTGCTCCTGCCTGGGCCGGGAGGTGTCCATGCCACATTCCCGGGAGCTCGCGGGGAGCTGTGTGACTCTGGTGTGGTGCCACGCACCCCCCGCTGCCTCCTCCTTCTGTGCCACCCGTGCCAAGAGTCCCGACGAGCTCTCCCTGCGCCCAGGTGAGGCAGAGAACTTGTGCTGCCCCTGTTTTGCAGAGCAGGAACAGAGGGATGAGGGTAGGGAGTGATTTTCCCAAGGTCACGCAGAGGTAGCGGCAGCGTCACCGCCAGCTCCGCGTCCCCAGCCCTGCCTGATGATGTGGCCACCAGGCCACCAAGGAGGAGTCATTGGAAAAGCCCATGGAGAGGAAATCATTCCCAGGCAGGGATGGAGGCTCCAGGGTCCATCCCCTTTGGACCCAGAGCTTGTGTGAGTGGGTTTAAAATAATTCCTGTCATGAAAGATAAAAGCTGTTGTTCCCAGGAGGGGACCGGTGCAAACTCCCCCCTGGCAATGCCAGGGCAAGGGCTGGTGAGTGGCACCGAGCACAGGCCCTGCTCTGAATTCAGGGATTTTGGCCAGGCAGGACCATTTTTTGCCAAGGTGATGCCAAGGTGAGTGAGGAGGGGAAGCAGCAGCAGGAGGACGAGGTGGCTGAGAGATGATCTCCACGCCGACGCTCTTTGGCGGCCCCCAAATCCCACCCGTGTGGGCGATGCCCTCCCGTCATTCCCGCTGCTCCAGAGGGTCCCCGAGGGAACACTCGGGATGGCTGGCAAGTCAGGAACAGGACTGAATTTGGCCACAGCCTTGCTCTGCCAGCAGCCCCCTCCTCGTTAGGCTGAGCTAACGAAGAGGGGGGGAGCTGGGCTGGGCTCGGGGCACTGCTGAGGGCTCAGAGAGCAGCGGGGTGATGATGGAAGACCCCAAAATAGGCCACGGCCCCTGTGACTTGCAAACAGCCTCGCTGCGAGGTGCCAGCCCATAGAGCAGCTCAGTTCAGGTTATTTTTGTCAGATGGAGAGCAGAGGTGACACACGGCTCAGGTAAAACCTTCCCTGCCAGCACAGCTCTCAGGACCTGGACAGGCTCCAATTTGAGGAGCCCCTTCACAGCTCCCCCACCTCAGCTGCCCAAAAAGGTGCCAAACTCCCCCTGGCTGGATTCTGCTCAGCTCTGAAGTGTCTTCACCCCCTGAGCCACTGCAAACCCCCCTCACCCCCTCCCCAGGCAGCCCCCCAGCCTCGGGGGGAAGGAGAACAAAGCAAAGGTGACAATCTGACTCCAGGTGCTGATTCCCAGCTGGATATGCTCCCCCGAGCCCGGGGAGCTGGGATCACCTGTGGGCTGCCAGGATCAGGGCGAGCAACAAGCTCAGCACGCTCAAGAGAGCAGGGAAAGGTCTCTCAGCTCTTTGGAAACAACAAACCAACCCATTCCAGCCCTTTCCCTGCATCCCAGAGGCCAGGGAGAATCCTGGCCGGCTGACGGGTGGCGTAAGCACTTTATTGATTTCTGCGTTCGGCGTAGGAGGGATTTAATTGGGATGTGGAGGTTTCTAACCCCAGTGTCAGGCTCTCAGCAGGGATGGTGCTGTGAGAGGCGGCCAAGGTTGAGCCATCCTCTTCCCAAACGCTGTCTCCTGCTGGGAATACGCTTGTGGAAACGGGAGATTCCTCCCAGAGGAATCCCACACACTCCGTGGCAGGGTTCTCCACGGAGGTCCTGGATACATCCTCACCCTTTGGATCTTCATTGCTAAACAAACTCTTGCTGGTTTATGAAGTGCCCAGAGGCTGGATTAGGGCCTGGATCGAGCATAATTCAGTTAAAAGCAGAGATGTAGTGAGCAATGAAGCTGCAAATCTTTATGTGGGCAGTAAAAAAGCGGGATACAAGAGCAGAGCCGGGCCGGGAGCGGGCAGCAAAATCCCGGGAGAGGTCTGGTGCCAGCATCCAGTGCTGCCCAGGAAATTCCCAAGCTTCCTCACCCCCTCTGACTTCTCTGATCCTACAGAGGCGTGGGATAAGAGGAGCTGGAAAAGCCCGTGGCACCCAGGTCTTTGTGGATATTTGGGTCCTGGATAAAACATGCCACAGTGGCAACGACTCTGCTCCGAGTTGGCAGCATTTAAACCCAAATTGTGGCACTGGGGAGACCCAAGAGAATCCTGCCTGTCTCTGGGACTCTCCAAGGGAGAAATATCCCTTCCTTCTGCCCCGAGGAATTCCCAATGGCTGGCTGGCCACAGTCTCTGTGCTCCCTGAAAAGGCTCCACGCTCCCTGGCAGCATTTCCAGCGGCACGTTTGGGCAGCTGCTCCCTGGGGAATCAGCCACGGAGCCAAGGGGTGGGCAGGAGGGGGCTGGGGGCCTATTAATATCCCATTTTTATAGGGAAGTGGGCGGTCAGCAGGAAATAATTGCCTCTTTCCCAGCTGAAGAACCACCAGTTGGCCTCTCTGCTCTTCGAAATCGCTGGATCTTAGCGAACAGCTCCGCTCCCCGTGGGGCCGGGAGAGGGATGGGCCTTGCTCCCACACATCCCCCTGGGGCTCCCTTCATTAAAACCCTGGGGAATGCTGAGCAACGTGCCAGCCCTTCCTACACACCCCATAAAACCCACAAGCAATTACATCCACACGGATGGGATCCGTGCTGGGAGAGCACAGAGAGGCAGCAAAAGCAGCTCCGTGTGAATCCAAACCCGGGGGAAAGGCAGCGGGGCTGGCAGAAAACATCACATGGATTTTAGGGATGTTCCTTTCAGGTCGTGCCCTTCCATCTCCTGCATCCACAGGGATGGTTGTGGTGCAGGAACCAAGAGTTACTGGGAATCAAGGCTGGAATTCACTGCTTCCTGCAGGAAAGGGCAGCTGGAAAGCACGGAATGAGCTGCTTCAGAGCCTTGGCTCACCACATCACATCCCCGGGGCTCTGAAGCAGCTCAGCCCTTCCCAGCAGGGAAGGAGCTGCTTGGGAGAGGAGCTGAGTGTCTTGGAAAATGCTGGGAATACAGCACAGCCTCAGCCATGCAGGACGCAGCTCCAGGCAGCTCCACGTGACTGGAGTTTCTGGGAAAGGGGAATTCAGAAGGGGGTTTTGGGGCTGGGCCCTTTGGCTGGGGAGATAAATCCAGGAATGTGCCCTAATTCCAGACCTGTAGCCTGGGCTTGGCTGGCCTGAGGTGACCCCAAGGCTGTGATATTTCCACAGGTTCCTCCTTTCCTTCAGCGACACCTTTGTGGCCCAGGTACCTCCCTGATCCTACAAGACACCCCAGGGTTTGGACACCCCAATGTTCAGCATCCCCCCCCCATTCCCAGCTGACAGCAGCAGTGGGATGGAGACAAACCTTTTCCCTGCTCTTTTTCCCACCCATCCCATCCAGGCTACAGCTCCCAAGGAGAAGCCAACTCACGGGGAAGTGCGTGGGCTCCTCTTCCTCGTGCCAGTTGTGCCCGTAACGAAGCCAGGGACGAGCTGTAAAACGTTTGTGGGGTTCCTCTCTCTCCAATTAAAGCCCGACAATAACGAGGAAAACATTTAATGGGAGGCTGGGAGGGGTTCTCAGCATCGGGAAGGGATTTGGGGTCACCTCCACGGCTCAGGATTTCTTGGTGCACAGCGGAGGCTCCGACCTGCTCCTGCCAAAAGGGCCCCAGGTGCAGCGGAATCGGGGAGGGCTGGGACACACGGGCCTGGGGGACGGAAGATTTCGGAGTCTGTGGGAAGGAAACGAGATGGGGTTTTAGAAATCCTCATTTTTTAAAGCTGCCCTTCACGTTTAAAAGTCCCGATTTCAGCTGAAATCACCAGGGTTTCCCTTAATGAAGGGTGGGGTGATTCCTGCTGACGTGAAAATGAGAATCTTTTTCCATCCAAATTCGGTCAAGCAGATCCTCTGCCAGTTTGCAGGGTGGGATTGGCTCCAGCATCCTGCGCTGGGATGAAGTTAAAGTGCTAAACCAGGAATCTTACACCATTCCCTCACGGAGCAGACAGGGAATGTGCTGCCCTCAGCAGCTCTGGAGAAAACAGGCAGGAGAAAGACCTGATCCACAACCCCATTCCCTGCCATCCCTGCAGCATTCCCACCCTCTGTGCCCGCTCCCAGAACACCAGCAGCTTTCCTGGCTGCCACAGGCACAGAAGCAAAGTTTCCAGGAGTTGCACACGACTCCAGAAGGAAGGAAAAACTTGGATTTGGCACCTCGAGGCCCTGCCTGAGCTGCTGACCCCCTGCAGCCAGCTGGGAAATTACAGGAATTACACTTTTTTCCACCTGATCTCAGCCAGGCTGGCACTAACAAAGAGCTGCAACAGGGCCAGGGAGCCAAAAGTCGTGTGGAATATCTTGGAATGGTGTTTTAGATCTTAGGAAGTCATGATCTCATCGTTTCATCTCCTGGGAATGGGGAGGAAAGCAACCTCATGGATGGAAATTTTGGTTCCAAATTATTCACTCAGCTCTGGGAGCAGGAAATTCATTTTCCTGCATTTGTATTTCTGTCAAACACAGTTTAATTCTCTTTTTAGTGTTTTTATGCTGGTTTGACACCACTGATCTGGGTGTAGCTACTCCTGATGTGTGGCAGTGCAAGGGAAGGCACACTGGGATCTGCTCTCCTGGATTTTAGAGCTGCTGACTTCACTACCCCATCCCTCTCTCAGGTATTCCTACAAAGAGAAGTTCTAGAATGTTCCTGACCACCCATTCCAGGTGGTTTCTCCCTCACCTCCATCCAGACTCCGGCTTTGGAAGCTTCAAGCTTTGCCGAGTGTTTCCCTCCTGCCTCACAGCTCTCCACCCTCTCCCACCACTTCCCAGAAGTTTTTTGCTCTCCTCCAGCTCTTCAAGGTCTTCCCAACTCCCCCACATCTTATGCCATCAGGAAACTCGGACACTTTTTATGCCGTGCCTCCCTCAAGGTCACAAATTTCAAAGGGCACCCGGGCGCTCCGAGCGCTGTTCCCTTTCCCCAGCTTTTTCCACGATCCCTGCTCTCCCTCCCTCTGAGGTTAATTCATCTCTTTTCAAAGGCTTCCTCCAACTGAAGCTGGGTAAATCAGTGGTAGCTCCAAAAAAAAAAAAAAAAAAAAATCATTCAGCTCCTAAAAATACCCAGGGAAGACAACCACGCCGGGATGGAGCGGTGCAGCCGAGAAGGGCGAAGTGCTTGGCTGCAGCTGGAGACTGTTTTGTCTCCCATCCCTCAACTCCGTCATGTCCTCCGTATGTTCCAGCAAATTCATCAGGCATGACTCACAGACCTTCCCCGTGCACATTCCTGTCTGCTGACCGCCCCTTCCTAAATTTAGACTCGACTTTTGTTGCTTCAGTCACGGGGGGAAGGTGAGGAGCTGCAGACCCACGTCCCTTCCTGGTGGCACAGCCGGCTTTGGAAGGGACTTTTATTCCGGGATGGGGAGGATGATCCATCTCTCTCCTCGGCTTGTCCTTGGCCCTGCTGCTGCAGGGAGGGTGAGGATGATGGGTGATCCCATTCCCCAAGAGGATGGATGGGGAATTCTGCCTCGTTCCATGAGGGCCAGGCCCTGGGAGATGAGAATGCTCTGGGTCAACACCGACTCCGTCGTTAGTCCGGAGAGGAATGACTTCCCTCTGTGGAGTCACAGAGACTTGCTGCTCCTCCCAAAGTCCCAAATTTGTGTGAATTCAGCCATTCACTGATTTTTTTTCTCACTGAGGGACTCACTAGAATCAGTCTGGCTCGGATGGCTTGTCCAGACATCCCATTCCTGAGGGTCTCCCTGCTGGCTGTGAAAGGAATAAGGGATCGCTGTGCCAAGTGATCTTCAGCTGGGGAATTCTGTGCTCCTGCTATTCCTCTGTTCCCGGGGAAAAATTCACCAGGAGTGATGTCAGACACTGACACTCCAGCTTGAATATTTTCAGCCCCATCCAGGCGGCTGGGAATGACCATAAATCCAACAAGTGTCACTGGAGAGGGGCACAAGTGCATCCCTCTTGTACTGGTGGCCTGTCCCGGCCCCAAAGGGGTGGCTATAAGGAAATAAAAGTATTGATTTCTTATAAAAGTCGGAATAAAACAACTCTTCCTCACCCTACTGACCTCCTGGGGCTACCCAGAGCATTCACTGCTTTGGGTTCAGGGCACAAGCTGAAGATTGTGAATTAAATTTGACCAGAGGAGTGGGAACAGAGTCCAGCTGGAAGGGCTGTGCCAAGCCTGGGAGGTAAAACCTTCCCTGGAGACGCCAGGAATGGCTTTGGACTGGGCAGCTCCCTTGGGAAGAGGCTCCTGGGGAGGGTGTGCAGGAGCCCAGCTCTCCTTGGCAAGGCTGGGGCCATCCTGCTGCCTCTGGAATTGGGAATAAACTCAGGCTCCTGCTTTCCTGGCCTGCCCTTTCCACGTTTCAATATCCACCGGAGCCGTGGCAGCGTGTCCTGGCAGCTCCAAGTGGATGCTGGCTGGATGTGCTCCGACATCAGCCACAAAAAGTTGTAGGAAACATTTCCTGCCAGGCTTGCAGGGAAAAGCAAAAGAAACTCTCCCCGTTACTCCACTCCCGCGTTTCAAACCTCCAGAGTGCTCATCAAAGCATTCCGTGTGCGCACTTCCAAGGCAGAGCTGGAATTTCCTCCCAGCTGTCACTGTCAGGCTGGAATAGGGAACAACAGGGAAAAACGTGCCTGGGGAGGATGGGATGAATGAGCTGCTCAGGGCTCGGCTGTGGTGTTCAAGGAACTTCCCGAGGGTCAGGTATTTCACACATGGAACCCTTGGAAGGGACAGAAGGATCAGCCAGTCCCACCCCCTGCCATGGGCAGGGACACCTTGCACTATCCCAGGTTGCTCCTTGGACATTTCCAGGGCTGGGGCAGCCACAGTTTCTCTGGGCAACCTCCAGCACCCTCCCAGGGCAGGATTTCTTCCCTTATCTAACTTAAATTTCCCCTCTATCAGTTTGAACCCGTGTCGAATGTAACTCACATTCTCTGCTGACATCTCCTAGAACCTCCCGGGAATTGAGACCTGGAGTACCTGTGCTTTCCAGGTCCCATATCCAAAACCTTGAGGAAGGTCCTTTTACACTCCTGTCCTTGCCCTCACTGTGCCTCCTGCCCCTGTAAAAGCTCTGCTCTCCCTCCCTGCAGACAGCCCGTCGGCTCCAGTAAATGTCACAGTCAAACACCTGAAAGCCAACTCGGCCGTGGTCACTTGGGATGTCCTGGAAGACGAAGTTGTCATTGGATTTGCAATTTCCCAGCAGGTACTGTGCCTAGAATTACCCAGTTTCAGCCACGTCCATCTCCCCCCCAGGTCCCCTCTGTTCCCAAACCCTCTCTCTCTGCAGTTTAAGCCCATTCCTTCTCGTCCTGTCCCTCGTGGTCCGGGAGGGGATTTGGCTCCTCGTCCTCTTTGCAGCGGCGCTTTGCGTGTTGGTGGCTGCAGAGAGGGAAGGATCCCGATGGTTTCTCCACGTCCACGTGGTGGGCAGGGCAGGAATCGATGGCTTTAAGTGACAGCAATGCACACGGGAGGCTTCTCCACCACTCTGTGCTCTCCTCTCTCGGCTTCCAGAAGAAGGACGTGCGGATGCTGCGCTTCATCCAGGAGGTGAACACCACCACCCGCTCCTGTGCCCTCTGGGACCTAGAGGAGGACACTGAGTACATTGTGCATGTCCAGTCCATCAGCATCCAAGGCCAGAGCCCTGCCAGTGAGCCAGTCCTCTTCAAGACCCCCAGGGAAGCTGAGAAACTAGCCTCTAAAAATAAAGGCAAGTGTGGGTGAGTTCCTACGTGGCCCCTGGGACGCAGGGCTCCGCAGAGAGGAACCAGGATCCTGCGTGGTGAGAGGAGCTGGGAGAAACCCTGTGGGATAAACACACACCCGGGGCTGAGCGTCCTCTCAGGATCTGCTGAGGGTTCCCAGCAGACAAGGCTGGAGAGGGCACAAGGTGACAGGGAGATGCTGCTGGAGGTGGCTGCTCCTTTCTCCCGTTTCAGATGAGATTTACCAAAGTGAGGAGGAGAAGGTTTGCAGCTCTGTGTCCTGCTCCCCACAAGTGGAGAATGCCAGGGGAAATTCCTGGCCAGCCTGTGAACTCACGTGGAACCAGCCCCCTGCATGGCACGGGGTACACCACTGTGCTCACAGGGCACTGGTGGGATTCACGGAGCTTCCTGTGCTTGGATTTCAGGGGAAAAAATATCCAGAGGCTCCCACTTTTCTTATATTTTAAATACTTCTGCCAAATCCCAGAGAGCTGAGGTTGGAAGGGACCTCTTGAGATCACCTAGGCAGGGTCAAGCAGAGCAGGTTGTCCCAGATCACATCCAGCTGGGTTTTCAATATCTCCACGGAGAAAATCAGGCACTTCCTCACTGGCAACTCCTTCACTTGTTCCTCTTTAGCCAAACCAGGCTGATGAGGGTTTTCTGTCAGCAAGAATCCTGCTCCAAAAAGGGCCTGGCAGTGCAGGGCTGTGAGGACACACAGGTTCCAGGGCTTTTGGCCGTGGTTCTGAGGATGTGCGTTCTCGACTCTCTTTATTAAACTGATTTGGAGGCTGTAAATCCTGAATTGCTGTTTATCTGGGAGCACTAAGAGGAGCACTGCTCCTTTCCTGGGGGCCTGAGCTGTAATCTTCTTAATGCTTTGAAGGCAAGGAGGCGAATTACGCCCTGCAAAAAGGCTCTGCTCTGTTTCTGAATCCCAGGGCTCCGCTGAAAAATATCCTGCCAGGCTCTCCGCACTCCCGAGCTGGAACTGCTGGAGCATGCAAGGCTTTGTGACAGGCGCAGATGGCACTAACAGGGACAGGGACAGCAGAGAGAGCAGCCACGGGGACAGACACCATGTGGGCTCACCCCGTGGCAGCTGCCTGTTGAGCCCCGTCCCCTTGGGATGTCACAGAGTCACAGGATGGATATGGAATCCCAGCCTGGTTTGGGTTGGAAGGGACATCAAGCTCATCCCATTCCACCCCTGCCATGGGCAGGGACACCTTCCACTGTCCCAGGGTGCTCCAAATCCTGTCCAGCCTGGCCTTGGACACTTCAGGGATGGTGCAGCCACAGCTTCTCTGGGCCTCATTCCCCTAATAGGGAAGAATTCCTTCCTAAATCCTAATCCAAGCGCCCTAAGGAGTCTCAGGACTCTCTCCCTGCTGGCTCTGCCCCTGCCACCCCGATTGGGGTCAGGGGTGCTGCTAAACCAGGGTCTGAGCTGGGTTTTGGGTCTCACGGTGTCTCTTTCCCCTTGCACAGATGAGGTGACAATGAAGGAGATGGCGAAGAAAAACCAACAGCTGCGAGCAGGGGAAATTCTCATCATTGTTGTGGTGCTGTTCATGTGGGCAGGTCAGTCCAACCTCTCTGCCAAAAGTGTGTAATATCCATGGGATATCCCTCGGGAATGCCTGGCTGCAGGAGGAATCATGGAAAAACCTGGGAAGAAACCTTTCCTTCCACAAAAAGTGCGGAGTTCTCGGCTGTAAGGGCACCTCAGGTTGGGCTCTGCACCTCAAGTTTGGTCCACCAGGAAGTAGAAAATGGATTTGAGGAAAGCAATTCCCTATTGCTAATCCTGTAATCTCATTTTTTCCCAGACTGCCCTGATTATGATGCCTTCAGCCACAGAATCATGGAATGGTTTGGGCTGGAAGGGACATAAAGACAATTTTGTCCCACCCCAACCTTCCATCAGACCAGGTTGCTCCAAGCCCTGTCCTGGAACATTTCCAGGGATCCAAATATCCAACAGGATATGCCTTGAGTCCTTCAGATATTCCAGGCTGCAGTAATTTTCTGGATATTATATGACTCCAATGCTCTGGCAAAACAGAGATTTAAGAGTCTTGCTCACCATACCCTCTATTTCTATTTCTATTTCTATTATATTTTTATTTTTATTTGTAAATTTTCCACAGAAATTTCCCCATCACAGAAGGGGATGGAGAAATCCAGGAGACATGTATAATATTGGTTTTCTGCCCTTATTTGCATCTCCAGACACTGGACAGCAAATTATTCCTAAAGCCAATAACCACACGAAAACCTAAACGAAATTAGAAGATTTCCAGAACCTCTAGGCCATGATTTTTTTTTTCAGCATTTATGCCATGTTTGAGTTGTGCACATCCAAATTTCAATGCCCTGCCAGGGAAAATAATCACGAATAATTACATGGGGTGACTGAACAACTGATTCATCCCCCGCTGTAGAATAATCTGAGACTTGGATCAGCTGGGAACAAAGAATTTGCTAATCCCACAATTTCCCTTTCAGACAAATTACTCACATTTAAAAAGGAAAAGGGGTGTGGGGAGAATCTCTCTTCGTGAGTGCAAAGTCTCAATACACAAAAACCTCTTTTTTAACCTGTCCTGTGTGACAATGTTTGGGTAAATCCAAACGGAACCAGTCCATACCCAGAGCTCTGGACTGAGCCGAGCCCCAGCTCCAGGTGATTCTGGAATTTTTCATGGCATTACCTACTCTGGACTGAGCCAAGCCCCAGCTCCAGGTGTTTTGGGAATTTTTCATGGCATTCTGCTTCTTTGTGCCTCAGTTTTACCCACGGAAATCACACGAGGTGTGGCTGTGGCAGATGTTAACGCCTTTTCTCCTGGAATCAACCATTTCTCCACATTCCCAAAGAAAGAATTTGGGCCACCGTGTTTATCAGGAAAGCCTGGGGGCAGCTGCCACACTCACTTTATGGAGCAGCTCGTGACGTGCTGCTGGAAGATTTAAACACATTTCGCCATTAAGGAAGATTTTTCAGGGAGGGAAAAGCAGCATCTGCCTGGATCTACCTCACCGACGTGTCTGGAATGTGCAGGCAGAGCTGTTATTCGGTGGAAACATCACATAAAAGCTTCTCAGACAGACATCTGCAGTCATCTTACGTGCCACGGCTGCCCCTGCTTCCCTCTCCACGTGTGTGGAGGAGGAAATTTCCACTCGCAGCTTGTGCTGGTGCCCGTTCGCAGGTGCTGGCAGGTCCAGGACCTGCCTCTCCTCTGCCAGCTCCAGCTCCTTCTCTTCCCTGCCGAGGACAGGGATCAGAGGATGCCTTTTCAGCGGGCAGAAATTCCAGGAGCTCCTGTGTGCTCGCTGAACTGCGGGGCTTGGTGTTGGTCGAGGTCCAAATGCGGGGCTGAAAACACTTCATAACAGCGAGGCTGGCATATAATTAATCTTCTGTCGTCCTGTCTAACTCGTTTAGCATGGAATTTAGGGGATGGGAAGAGCGCGGCTGTGGGATGGGGAGGAACTGGGAAAGCTGCCGAGGCTGGCCAGAAGGGATCTGTGATCTCTGCAGGCTGCTGAGCTCATTTGTGTGATCGCCGATGCTTTCTCCCGTCAGGGGTGATCGCCCTGTTCTGCAGGCAGTACGATATCATCAAAGATAACGAGCCCAACAACAGCAAGGAGAAAGCCAAGAGCGCCTCGGAGAACAGCACTCCCGAGCATCAGGGCGGGGGCCTCCTGCGGAGCAAGGTGAGAGCTGGGAACGCAACCGATTTGTGCTAAATCACCCCCAAAAAACCCCCCCCTTTGTTAAAAATCCTCACCCCACCCCAGCCGGGACGAGGGAAGGGAACACCTTCCACACCCACGGCTCTGCTGATCAGGACAGCAGCGCTTCACTCCCACCTCCCGGATCCCGCGTGGCCGTGAGAAATTAGATTTCAAGCCGCCTTTCTGGATTATTTGAGCATCCTTGGAGAAAAAGGAAAAAAAAAGAGTTCCTTGGGTCCTCCCACAGCAGCCCTGGCGTGGCACGTGGCAAAGAGGACGCTGCTCTTGTAATTAGCTGGAGGGTTAATCAGCAGGAGCGAGGATGGTAACACGCACGACGTGAAAGTGTAAATAGGTCAAGCCTCTAATTTATCCCAACTTATTTCAATTAATTCAACTTCCTCGTGTTTCTGTTCACATCCCTGTCATATTTATTTAGTATTTGAAATAGTTTGCTGATTTCTGATGGTTCAGAAGCAGCGATGAACCCCACAAGCCTCAAACCTCAACTCTGACCCTTTTTCATCATCCTGAGGGGGTGGGAACGAGAATTTTCACAACACACGACCGGCACTGAGCTCTGATGTGATTTTCCCCTTCTATACATCCCTTTTCCCTTTGTTTTCTCTCCTAGTTTCCAAAAAACAAGCCCTCAGTGAACATCATTGAAGCATGACACAGCCTGACACCTGAGAGATGGACTCCATCCCTCACTCTCACTCTCTGCCTCTGAGCCGTCGATGACCGGGGAGGTGAAACGTTGTCGGAGCAATTTGGAAAACAAGACCTCGCGACTGTCACCCGCTGGCATCCACCTCCTCATCCGTGTTCTGCAAAACACCCGGCCAGGAAGGGAAATCCTGCCCAAAAAAACAACCCCTGACACCCAAACAAAGAAGATGGAGAAGAATCAGCGATGCTGGAGCGACGCGTGGATCACCTGGGCTGGAGCAATGTCTCCCGCGCTCCTTTCCACCCTCACACTCCGTCTTCTGGGACAGTTTTCCTGGGTTTTTTGGGAATGCACAAGGTTCTGTTGTGTCTTTCTCTGGTCTCACTGTCACTCCATCCTGACAGGATTCCCAGGCATCAGGCACATCCCTCTCCGAGCAGGAACGGAGGGAAGCTCATCGCAAACACCACCGAGAAGCCGCATTTTGGCTGCTGCGTGCTCGGGCCTTGCTTCGTTCATCGATGTGTGTCGTGTAACACGTCCTGCAGGTGGGTTTTTCAAACAAACAAAGAAAGAAAAAGGCATCCCCCAGTTTCCATTCCCACCAGGAGAACTTCCCTGGTTGTTCTCCAGCCAGGCTGCAGCACATTCTCCACTGTTGCTGTCTCTCCTATCTCACACCGGTGCTCTTCACCTCAGAAAAATCGGGGGACACTGAGGCACAGACCAACATGAGGGGACACCAGAAGCTGTTATTTAGCTTCCAGGAGAATTTCAACCATTTTCTTCGTGGTATTTTCTGCTGGGCCTGAGTCCACCACCAGTGGGATAAAAGGTCCATAAAAAAATGTAGCCAGACAGCAAAAAAAAAAAAAAAAAGACAAAAATACCTGATGATACCGGTTGCTATGCAAGGTCTCCAGGGGCAAGAGCTGTTTATTGTGGAAGGCTCTGGCCTGAGGGGCCTTTTTCTGAGGGCTTAAGTTCTTAAAATGCTTCTTTTAGTCAAGTTTCTGTGTGGGAAGGGCTGGTTCTCCTTACACGTCCTGCCTGTGCTGTTCTGGTTGGAATGGCAGGAGTCTGCTGGAGACAGCCCTTCCCAAAAAAGGGATGAGGATGGATGGGAAAGGGGCTGGGGTTCTCCTCTCTCTCTTAGGAATGTTTGTAAGCTGACAGGATCCCTGGGGATTGCTGGTGCTCTGGAAAGCTGGTAGATGCAGGACCATCACATGAAAAAGATTGACTCTTTGCAGTGTGCCGTGGGGTTATCTGTATTTATTTAATTCCTCCACAAGACCACTCCATATGCACTAGGGGATGAGGCAGGATCCGACTCGTCCCATCAAATGCCAACAGAGCTTGGCCTGAGGAAGGTTTGGAGCTTGTCACAACAAACCTGCACTCAGAGGAGCCTGGGTTGGGAGCCCCTGGCAGCGAGGAGCTGCCATCTCTCCTCCTCCCGCTGTCACCGGCCTTTCCCAAAGAGCTGCTTTGGGAGAAAGGCACTGGGAAGTTCACCTGCAGATGTGCTGGTTTCAGCCAGGCCAACCCCAAAGGTGTCTCCAGTGGATCCTTTGCCTGAACATACTCTTCCATCACCAAGAAGGAGAGGTCACCACCTCTGATACAGACAGAGCAATAAACATTTTATAATGTACAATAAAAGATTAAAGGCATCTCTCGTGTCCTTGTAATGCCTGAATTTAATAATTTCATATTCACCTGCTTTGAGCAGCACACCCTAGAACTGGGGGACTCTGGATTCCCCAGACCTAAAACCTAAACAGACCTACAACCTAAAATATTTTCTCAGTGTCTGGGTGGAGAAACCCGGGGAGGTTCAGAGTTGGTTCTGGCTGCAGGACCAAAAAAAAACTTCGCACCATAAATAGCACCCCAACCCTACCTAGCAAAATTCTTCAGCCACGTCTGTTATCTCCCAAGAAAGAAATAGCATTTGGAATCCACAGCCCTACAAAGGGAGATTTAGGACAGATGGTACAGCATGTGCAAAACGATAAGGGAGATGCTCTCTCCTAATCCTGGAGCAGACAGCCGAGCAAGCAGCCCTCGGAGAGCTGCTCCAGAGGAAATTCAGCCTGGTAATTTGGCAGGTTGGGGGGTTGTGTGGCTGTTTTTAAAGCCAGTTGTCCCTGGGAATTCAGACCGTATCCCTTTTTTTTTTTTTTCTCACAGTTGTTGTTCCCCAGGGACAGGTTTGAGCTATTTCTTTCCTGACAGAGATGTGATCACTCATTTGGCAGAACAGAATTAAATTGAAAGGGTCAGCGTGAGGCAGAGTTCAATATTCACACCACGGTGTGGCAAGAGGTGCCAGGGTTATTTTGATGCCCCATAACTGCAGGCTTGAAGAGCAAGGAAAACAAATGTAGGCTGGCAGAACTCAGCTCAGACAGGGACCCCAAACTACCCAATTTCAAGGAAATTTTTCAGCCACTCTGAATTGAAGTCACGGAGTAACTCCACACTTTAGGAAAAGGTTATAGGAGAATAAAGTTACTTAAAGTGCTGCTGTTCTGAGGGTCATAAACATCAAAGCTTTAACTGCTGTTTGGGTATTAAATTCCAGTGTAACCCATCAGAGTCCGACACTGTTCAGGCTCCGGCACTGTGAGCTCAACCCTAAACCCATCTTTAGAACAGAGACCTCACTCCCATCAGCAGCTGCCAAAAGATACTCCTGAGGTGTTTTACAGTCAATAAAGGCAAGAGATCAAGCAAAAATAAACCCAAGACACACTGAGGGAAGTCATGCTGGGCCACAGCAGAACACACCCTACAGACCACCCACATCCCCCCACGTGTTTTTTTTTGCCCTGACTGCTGATTTTGACTCATTGTTGGAAGCGAGAGCTGGAGGAAAGGGAGGTTTCAATAAATACTAAAAAGCAGCAAGTGGGAGTGGGCTGCTGTGCCAGCGATCCCCGAGAGGCTGATTCCCTGCTGATCTCCCGAAGCCAAGGGAAGCAGCCCTCCCTCCCCAGCTGCCTCTGGATGAATCCCGCTGATTTCCAAGAACCAACCGAGCAGAGGCTCGGGGCACAACAGGAGCAAGGAGCCGCAAACAAAACCTTTTGCCAGCACACTCGGGGCGTGTTCCGAGCCAAGCAGCGCTCGCCTCCCTCCTTCCAAGCACTGTAATATTATGCCTACAAGTACAATTTAGCCGGTAAGATTCCTCCCCCACGAGTTTAGGAAAGAGGAGCCGCGGGAGGAAGTGTGGAGCAAACAATCCTGCACAGCGTGTCCTTCCAACTCACAACACAGCCCCAGCGCCACTTGGCACCCCCTCCCCCGGGCCACCAGGCACCGGCACAGGCTCCGAGGGAAACGGGAACACGAGGCATCTGATTCCCTGCCGCTTCAATAGAAGCCCAGGAGGAAACACCTACACGGCGGAAAAGTGTTAGCACCATCTCAGCCGGTAATGGCTTTCTGGAGGAGATGCAAGCGCAGAGGAACAGGCTGCTGATGGCAGTGTCGGCCAAAAACGCGAAGGGTGACATCACTCCAAAGCGAATGCACATCCCTTTTTCCCCGAGTTAAAAGACAACGAGGCCCGCGCTTCCCATGGAAAGAGATGGAGATGACACCATATGTTCCACCAAACGTAATTTCCCCCCCTCTCCCCAGATTTGCAGGGGAAAAAAAAAGAAAAAAAGCTTCCTAACGACGTGTAATGAGCTATTAGAGCCTCGTCTGGAAGCAGCCGCCCCGCCCGAGCTGACCAAATTCAATCAGCTTTCCCAGCTAAAAAAGCTGCCTGATCAACGCGCTTGTTATGCTAAAATATCTTCTGTTTCCTCCACAAATCTGGCGTCTATTGAATTGTCTGGTGACCTCGGGGATTAAAATGATGGTGCTGCTGCAGCCCACACGTCTCGAGGAGAAAGGATTCGGGATTCTCCTTCAGCTCCGGCAGCAGCCTCAATTTGGGTTAAGTAAGTTCCAAATGAAGAGTCTTCATTATTAGTGACAGAGGCAGGGAAGACACAGCTTGAATTTCAGCTTCCCAGATGGAGGCAGCAAAGCTGGCAGCCAGAAAAACCCTCTTTTTCCTTGGAATCTGGACACGCTGGATGCAGGGGCAATAATGACAGAGCCCCACGATGCCATTTGACACTTTGCAGCATCGTTGTCCTTTTGAACTCACAAAACCCCTCACTTTTAGTGCGCCAGCTCCTAAATAAAACCTATTTATACCATCCAGACCTGTTCTGCACCTAAATATCCTCTCCAACCAAAGGGAGAATATTATCAGCTTCCACTATTTCGTGTTTCAGGATGGAATTTATTCCTCCTCACAGCACAAAAGTAGGGAAGAGCTGGTTAAAGGCAGAAAAAAACCCCCACACAGTGATTTCATTTCAGTCTCGTTGTTTTCCAGCTGCTGTTGGCTGGCTGCAATACATTGATGAATGCTATTAAATTTTTAATTGTGAGGCATTTCATCAGAGCTCACGCAGGGCTCGCACAAAGCAGTTTCATTCCAGTTTTTAATCGATGTCACCGGGTTCTACTACAGCAAAAACCATCATCAGGGCCCTTGGCTACTCTCTGGCAGCAAATACACAGCAAAACACTTTGTCCTTCCATGAAGGCTTAATCCACAACCCCTCCCTCCCCTCTCCACCACTCAGATGTGAATCACTTGCAATGTCAAAGAAGGAAATTTGCAGCATTAAAGCTGCCCAGAAGCTGAAATCCTTCCCCAAGGGCAGAGCTGCTCCATGGCAGTGCTCGTTCCTGGGAGTTTTACACTCCCAAAGAACACAAACCCCCTTCTGCCCCAGCTGCTGCATCCCAGGGGAGCTGCTCCGGGACACAGCACCCCTGGAGATGCCATCAGCACCTCCCTGGCATGGTCAGGAGCTGCTTGCTGAGAAGAATTTCCATCCCTGGAAGTGTCCAAGGACAGGGGGACAGGGATTGGAGTAAGCTGGGATAGTGGAAGGTGTCCCTGCCCTGGCAGGGGTGGACTGGATGAGTTTTATGTCCCTTCTAACCCAAATAATTCTGGGATTCCGTGACCTGCACATCAGGTGAAACTGCCCTCAGAGCACAGGTAAATGATTCCTTTTCCAAAGAACTTCATTTGTGGGGTTCACTGGTTTAAAAGCTGAGAACCACCACGTGCTGACAGCTCCCACATGCTCCCAAGGGATTTCTCCTTCTCCCTCAAAGCAAAGCTCTCCGTGAATAAAATTTACAGAGGTAAAAGTCACCTGAGAGGCTCTGGTGGCATCAAGGACATGATTTCACTGGAGGACATCCCAAAGCCCTGACACTGGCCATGCCCCAGCCCTGCCTGGACAACCCAGCCCCAAAAGTGCTGCCCATGGATTCCTTCCTGCCTGGATTCTGTGCCAGGCTCTGCTCCAAGCTCCACTGTTCATCCTTTGGACAAATTATTTCGATTCTCCCCGTCTCAGTCACTGCACATTCAGGACAGGGAGAAATTTTGCCTGTTTTCCAAAGCCACTTCCTCCTGTCCCGCTCTGGGTGCCACAGAATAAAATCTGTGAACCACAAATCTAAAAAAAACCATCAGTACTGAGGCTAAAGTTTTATTTCTTTAAGATCACATGAGCCAAAAGCATCTCCGAAAATAGTCAGATTGCTATGATAAAAATATAAGATGATTTGCTTCCTGAATAAACTTAATTTGCTCTCCAAAGTTCCACCTATAAATACCTAAAGGAGTCACAAGGCCCTGCTGGCACCCCTGGGAAGAACATCGGGAAGATCAACCTATCCACCTCCAACTAATTTGGAGTTGCTCAGTAGCACAGGAAAGAGGAAAATGACATCTAAAAGCTGCAAAATATTTATAAACTCAAGTGCAAACCTCATGAAATGCTTTTACAGAAGAAGTTACAAATGAAAGTTACAACCACTGAAAACCAGACCAATTAACACCTCTAAATGCAGAACAAGAACCAAAATCAGCAAAATCCAGCGGGGTTACACTGGAAGTGCTCAGGGATTCTCTGGAAATCGTGGTGTTTGGCCAAGTTCTTGCTCACCCACTGCGTTAGGGCCGGAATTTGGGTAATTTCTGCAAAAAAAAGTCAAAAAGTTCAAACAAACACAAGAGGAGCATTTGGATGAGAGGCTGGAGCAGCAGCAGCTCTGAAAACAAATCTCCCTTTCCTTGGGGCTCGCAGCTGGTACCCCATTTTCTTGGTAGGAGGTTTTCAAAGTGAAACCACATCCGAAGAAGGCACCTTGAGAAGTGAGAACATCAAAGTTCCTTTCAGGAATTCTGCCTGGTGCTTCTGTGCAAAGCTCCTTCTCCCTGGCCCACCACAAAAGCTGAAGGTTCAACTTCAAACATAAATTTTCCTCACAAAGTGCTGCGCCCACATTAAACCCTCTCATCTGCACCTTCTGAAACGGCGAGACAAAAACCCCACCAATTTTAGGCAGCCTCAGCAAAGCAAGATTAAAACCCAAACCACTTCAAGGGGCTTGGTTATCTGCAGGCCTCAGAGTGCTACAAAGCTCTGCCCCATCTGTGTTCAGAAAAACACAACTTTGCTGCCTTATTTATGGACAGGGGTGAGCCTAACTCAGGAAAATCACATTTTTGAACTGCAAAACCTCCTGGTTTTCAAAGCAAAACCCAACCATGAGGGTCACTCCTGCAAATCCACTGTCCAAACAGCTGGTTTGGGGCAGGAACTTCTGCCTGTCACTGTGAGTTTTATTTTCACAGAGAGTTTTGTTTTCACAGCAGCTGCTCAGCAAGAACAGGCAGTGAGCAGAAGGGCTCCAGCTTGGTCTGGATTCCACTCAGAACAGGCAGCAGAGCTCAGGAAAAGGCCAGTTCCCTGGAATATTGCCCTTGCTGAAGTTCATCCTTCCCAGGGGCTCTCAGCCCAGCACAGAGCGTGTCCTTGCCCAGTCCAAACTCCAAGGTTTTGCCACTGCAGCCATGTGATGGATGTGAATCACGGCTCCTTCCCGGGGAACGCGGCGTCTCCTGAGCAATCCCAGCTCTCCTTCAGAAACTGCAGCATCAGCTCCTCTTTACCCCAACTTCTGGCCAAAAATTGGTACTTCCAGAAGGGGTTTTTAGAAGTGTTCCTGAGAAATCCACGGATTGTTTGGGAGGAAGGGAGGTTCTCTCCAAGGGAAACTCTCACCGTATGCAGCAGTTCCCACTGTCTGCAACAAGTGTAGAAGAAATCACAACTTTTTTATAGATTTTTTTTTTTTTTGCCTTCCTACATCTCAGTTCCCTCCTTTGGCCTTCTGAGTCAGAGGTGAAGTGGGTCATAAAAACAGAGGGAACATTTCCTGCTGCCAGGGGTGCACCTCTCATCCCTGAGGAGAGACGAGGAGTTGGACAAACTTTCACCGTGACTCATTCCAGGAAAAGATTTGAGCTCCTCTCCAAGAGGGGAAGGCCCAGGGGCAGATTAATCCCACCAAATATTTGGAGAAACTCATGTCAGTGCCTCACCATCCACCCCAGGGCCCAGAGTCCTTTTGGCCTGAGGAAAGGCAGCTGGATAAACTGAGCTGCCATGGAATAGTGCTTAAAACATTTGGAGTTCTTTCTCCTTGGGCACATCCTCATTCCTTCCACAACAGTTCAGACCAAACTACAGATTTGGGATGAGGTTTTCAGGCAAGTTCCACTCATTTAGAAACCAGGAGCTCTGATTATTTCAGCTTTGCCACTAGAGAAGCCCCTGGACCAGGAGGATCCCACTCTGAACCAGGCAACTTCTCCCCACAAACCCAGAAATCTGCTTTATCAATTCCTACCCCATCCCACAACTCTTGAAATTTAGGGTTTGGAGGTGGATTTCATTTGCTTTGAAGTGAAATCTCCCTCCTGAGCTCAGCCACTAAACGTAATTCTTCCTTTATGGCAGCACAGCCCCAGCCTTGCACCTTCCCCTGCCTGCTCTCCATCCAAGCAAAATTAATTTGGGCAGGTAAAAACTGCTTCAAGATTAAGGTTTTTTTTTTTTTCCCCTTCAGCCAGCTCGGCATCAATCAAGAGACCAGAAGTCTTTCAAGGCAGAGTCTGCAAGCAAAGAGTTCATTTGTATTTCACAGATTTGTTTCTCCATCTGTTCCCTGACACTGCTCTCCCTTTCCATCACCTTAAACACACTGTCTGGGTTGGTTTTTTTTTTTTAAGATATTGATCTTTGTTATTACAGTAGGACCAGATGGTTTATGCCTCTTTATAAGGTATTTCCTCCTCCTCTCCCTTTGATTCCAGGGAGATCCAAGGAAATAATTTATCAGGTTTCTGCCAGCTTGGGAGAAGAAATCCGATAAAATTTTTCAAAGCATCAAAAACCTCTAGCAAGTGCAGCAAACAAACCTCAAGGAGAGCTCCTGATGGAGTCCTGGGTTGGGAAAAAAACCACGGATGGAGGTCAGACAGGAGGCAGCTCAGCTTCCCAGAGGTGCCTGGATGGGGCTTGGAGCAGTGGAAGGTTCCCTGCTCGTGGCAGGGGATGGAACAGGACAATCTTTAAAGTCTTTTCTTCCAAGCCATTCTGTGATTCTGCTCCAAACAACGCAGTTTTAGGAGCCTCGTTATTTGTGTAGCTGCCACAGGCCCAGAATTGCCAAGGAGGATCTCATCAGGAAGGAAATAATTCCATTTACTGCAGGATAAAGGGCAGTAACAGAGTGCAAATGCTGACAAATGGTCAGCTGGCAGAAATCTTGTGTGGTCAATTATCAGCCCCCCCACCATTGCCAAGCAGATGCTCAAATCACAGCTCATTTTTACATCTGCTCCAGCACGGCCTCAGCAGCATTTAAATTCTTAGGGGGAGCTGCAAATAAATGAATATATGAGGATTTAATAGCATCTAGAAAGCAGAATGAGAGGAAGTACGAGAAGAGCCACGGGGTTGTCTCCCAACAGACTGGAGATGGCTCAGTGTGAGAAGTTTATTCTGAATATAAAAGGAGTTTTTTTCCAACTACTCAGTGTGACTTTTAGCACTCAGTCACCCAATATAAGAATATATATGAGATATATGCAGATATATAAGATATATATATGAAAAATGTATTTTATATATACGGAAGCTGCATTTATACATTGGAAAAATGTATTTTTTATCTATATGGAAGTTGTGTTTATATATTGGAAAAATGTATCTTTTATCTATATGGAACTTGTATTTATATATTTGAAATATATACTTTTATATATATGGAATTTGTGTTTATATATTGGAAAAATGTATTTTTTATATATATGGAACTTGTATTTATACATTGGAAAAATGTATTTATATATATATTTATATATTGGAAAACACATAAATTGCTGTATTTATACATTGGAAAAATGTATTTTTTATGTATATGGAAGTTGTATTTATATGTTGGAAAAATATCTTTTTTATCTATATGAAAGTTGCATTTCCTGCAAGTGCAAGACACTGTGCAGATAAGGGAAAAGACAAAAATCTCTGCTGTAGCCAGCTCGGAATTCCCTCAGCCAGCAGAGCAGCAAGAACAGACAGATTACGTAAAAGATGGGACAGCAAAGCAAACATTACCCTGAGACAAACGCCAGGAGATTTGCAACTCAAAACAGAGCTGCAGATTTGTGGCAGCAATATATTAGCTCCTGCTTCCCAGAAGGAATTCCCTCGCTGCCTCTAAACCTGCTCATTTTCCTTCCTCAATTCCTTGGGATCACTCAGCATTTCCCATGCAAATGACACACCCAGGACGCTGCTGCGGAGCCAGGTGCAGGGGAACAGCACCCCAGCTCACAACTGGGACAACTGGGACAACTGGGAGAGCCCACGCTGTCTGTCAGGCTGAATTCCAAGCCTCCAGCTATTTGGAATAAGAAAGGTTTGCACTAATAAGAAAATCCAATTGTGTGCATCACAGACGATGTTCTCCCCCAGCTCGATTTCACTCCTCAGCCTCGCTCGTTTAGAGCTGCTGCCTGAATTTCTGTGACTCACAACATACGTCTTGCATTTTTAATTTGAAAGCAAGAGGAAAAACAGGCCATTTTAGCTTTCCTTGCCTCATTCCCCCCCTGCATTACTTATGCTGGATTCATCCTCTGGAAGCAGCCCTGTGGCTATGCAGCTGCTCCTGCTGCCTGCCTAAGTGCAGGCTCCACACACAGAACTGTCAGCTTCTTCTGCCTCGCAAGAAATGGCAATTATTGCACCCATGAACACTCCAGATAACCACGGGGAGCTGTGGCTGGAAGCTACCAGAATATTTTGCCTCTCAGAACATCCCAATCCTACCCATCAGCTGCCACCCCTGAGCTGAAAGCCAAACCTGCTCTTTGCAACACCTTCCTTTCCACACCCCCGCAGTCGGTGGCTCTTGGATGACACCATTGAGGCAACACAGGGAAGGTGTCAAAAATAAACCCAAATCAGCACTTGAGTGAAAGATTCCCCCAGTCTGAATCCAAATCTCAGCATTTGAGCTCAAGATTCCCCCAGTCTGAGCCCAAATCCCAGCACTTGAGCTCAAGATTCCCCCAGTCTGAGCCCAAATCCCAGCACTTGAGTGCAAGATTCCCCCATCTGAGCCCAAATCTCAGCACTTGAGCTCCAGATTCCCCCAGGGTGAGTTCACAGGTTTCAGGGAAGTAGTGGAGTCCTGGAGGTGTCCAAGGAAGGCCTGGATGTGGCACTCTGTGCTCTGGGCTGGTGATAAGGTGGGAACTCGATGGTCTTGGAGGTCTTTTCCAATTTTGATGATTCTGGGATAGTTGTGAACTGACAAGCCCAAGTTAATCCCCAACAGAACAAGCCAGAGCCCAGCTCTGCTTTTCCCAAGGAATACAAACCTGCTTTGGGAGCATCCCTGATTTTCCACACCAAACTCCCTTTCCAATATTTCCCAGATATCTCTGAAACTCCTCTGAGCCAGCTCTGGAGCCAGGCTGATTCCTGTGCAGGAATTTTGTGCATGGCAGTGCACAAAAGCGTCACAGGCACTTTTTATTCTCCCTCTGAAAACAACCACGCTCCAAACAAAGAACACAAATCCAGCCAGCCAGGACATCAATTTTTTTGCCTCCCCACCAGCCTCATCCCATCCCACCTTGGGGTTACCTGAGGTAATAGCCACTTTTTTCCTCATTTGGGTTGGCACAGCCCGGAGAGAAATGTTTCTTTTGATCAGGTTGCACTTCCAAAACGCAGGTCCGTTGTTTCGGCCTCGAAAATAACAAACAGTGTGAATATTTTTTACAGATTATTTGTCAAGTTAGGTTACAGCCGACAGAGAGGGCAAAGAGCCCTGCAGAACTGTGGCAGACGTGACATTCTCGTAGCACCGTGCAGGGATTGCAAAAATAAAAGTATTTATTTGGGTAAAGCTGCAAAGATCAGAGACGCCGAGAGCAAAGCAGCTGAGCCACCCGGCCGCTCCCTGCCCCACTGACCACGCCGGGAAGCCGCGGGGAGCTCTCAAAAGCGGCTTTTTCACACCACTCCAGGCCACGCTGCCAACAGCAACGCCCAGAACGCGGGGGGAAAGCCCCGATGTGCAGGGAAGAGCAGGAGCAACATCCCGATCCGCTCTGCTGCTGCCACCTGCAGGGAACCGCGCCGGGAGCAGAGCGGCACAAACATCCCCTCTCCTGCCTGACCCACCTCCTTTCCCATCCCCGATATTCCTTCCCCCTCTCCCAGTATCTTACAGGGTACAATATTCATTGTTTCCTCACTATTTCAATGCAACTTAATTTAAAAATAGAAATAAACCCGGCAACACACGACCGACAAAGTGGTGGAGTGGGATGTTTTCCAAAGTGCAGGTTTCTTAAGAAATTACCTTTCTTCCTCCTCCTGTGGGACAGGAATTACTTTGCCACTTTTCTTCCTGCTGGTTGTCTCTTCCTGCCCAGTCTGGCCGACAGCTGTGTCACTTAACTGGAAAGGGAAGGAAAAGGGAGATTAATGCATAATAAAACTTTTCCATATAAGTTTTGCTTGTACAGTTATATAAAAATCATGTTTTCCTCCACTTGAAAAACCTCCCCTGTATAAACACAGCACTTGTATGCACATGGACAAATCCACAAGCACAAATCCAAAGGGACGGGACTAAAAATATCCAAGTTACAAGAATTAAGATGTGAGTTTACTTTAGTGCTGCCTGATGGCTGCTCGGCTCCTGTAGATCCCCCTTCAGCATCCTCTGGAGAGCCTGATTTCCTTGAGGAACAGCTCGTTGTTGCTTTGGGAAGTTCTTTGTTTGGTGGCAGCACAGATGCTGGACTCTCACCCCCCATGCCCTGGCCACAGGGAAGGTCGGACGAGGGCACGGATCCTCTCAGGCAAACCTGAGCCAGGCTTTCCTGGCCTTTAGGTGATCCTTTCAGCATCACCCCTTGCAAGGATTCTTTGGGGATGCAGCTCCCAGCAGCTGTAGAATTCAAGCAATCATCGATCATTGCTTCCAAAGTCTCCACCTCTCCGGGGTAATTGTCCTCCAGAGCCTCATCGGAGCAGGCGGCGTCGAACGGGCTCAGGCTCAGGAGCTCCTGCAGGTCAAGGTCCAGCTCCTGCTGCAGCTGGGCCCCATCCAGAGCAGCACTCCCACTCAAAAAGCCAGGATCACACCCAGAACTGGCTGAGGAACGCTCCTGAGGTTCCTTTGGCTCCTCTGAGGCCGCCTCACTGACCAATGACCCCGCAGTGCAGCTGCTGCTCTCGGCCTTGCCACTCTCTCCGCTGGCATTTTGGCTCAGGTGGCTTTCACCGGCCAGGTGCTGCTGCTCAGCTTCCATGGAATCATCTGCCAGGATTTCCTGGATCTCTTCCTCGGTGTAATCAAAGGGAGAATTCCCTTTCTCGCTGCCTGACAGCTCCAGCAGGGAGTCATCCAGCTCGCTGTCGTCGAAGCACCTGCTGATGTCCAGGGAAATGGCCACGTCGTTGTACTTGGACACAGAAAAACTGGCAGCGAGGTCATCGTGGCCACTCTCATCCAGGAAAAGGGAGCAGCCAGAACCTGGGGAAGGGAACAGAGGATTCCCTGCTGGATCTGGAGTGCTGCAGCCCCGGCTCAGCACACAAACTTTCTTAGCTGCCTGCAGGGCCTGGACCTGCACGGCGCAATCTGACAACCTCTTGGCCCTGGGAGCTGGGCCCTGTTTGAATTCCTGGCACAGGCAGAGCCCAGGGGAAGGAGGGGAACTGTCTCCCATGTCGCTGGGGCTTCCTGGATCTCTGCTTCCAGCTCTAGAGGCTCCTCTGCTGCTGGTGGCCTTTGATCAGCCCTTTCAGGGGAGGAATCAGCGGGAGTCAGCTCCAACCTGCCAGCAAAAGAGACATCCTCAGTAAGAGGAACTCAGCTGTGTCCCAAAGAGGCTGGAATTTTACAGGGAAGGCAAAAACTCTCTCTGAGACACCACAATTTGATCTCTGTTCTCGGCTATTTTAGGTGCCAACCAATCCTTCACCCCTGAGTGTTCCCTCAAGCAGCACCAATGGAAACCCCAATGGAAACCCCAAAGATTGGAAACCCCCCCGGGCTGTGCCCTCTCCTCCAAAACTGCTGCCAGTCACTCACAGCAGACCTCAGGGGTCCCAAATTACAGCCTGAAATTGCAGAACACGCTTGAGGCATTAAATAAAACCTCCAAGTGCCTCAACCCCCACCTCCGCCCTTCAGGGATAAATAAACACATTAAAAAATCTTTTTTTGGGGGGGTTGAGAAAAACTGAGCAAAGGAAGAGGAGGGAGCAGAGGGCACGGAGCAGGGAATTAAGTCACTGAGACACTCACACAAAATCCTCATTATCATCCCAGATCACCAGATAAAGAACCTTCCTGTAAAATTCAATAGTTTTTAAGTATTCACAAACAAACCCTGTTTTCCCCGAGTGAGGATTCATCCCAAAAGGAATTTTTGGACCTGAAAGCCCTGCACTTGACTCTCACCCAGCAGGAGAACTGGGACTAAGGAGAGGTTATTTCCTGTCCTCTTTGAGCAAGGATTTAAAGGAATTAAAGGAATTTAAAGGAATGTCTTTTGTCTTGCCGTTGCTTTGACTGCTGTTTAAAAAAAAAAAAGGGGAGGGTTACACATGCCAGGAAACGAAACCTGGGCAATTCTGCTGCTTCCTCTTGTCATTCTGCCTAAATAATGAAAATTATTTCATTATTTAGGGCACTGTCAGAATTGTGCTGTAGGGAAAAAAAACCTCAGGAATGAGCTGTGTGTGTACAAAACCCACACAAGAACACGTGTGGATTTAGTCCTATGAAGTCTGGTAGTCCAATAATTCAGCTCCTAACCACGGAATCATGGAATGGTTTGGGTTGGAAAGGACCTTAAACTCATCCCACCCCTGCCAGGGCAGGGACACTTTTCACCATCCCAGGGTGCTCCAAGCCTCGTCCAGCCTGGCCTTGGGCACTTCCAGGGATGGAGCAGCCACAGCTTCTCTGGGTAACCTGTGCCAGGGCCTCCCCACCCTCACAGGGAGGAATTTTTTCCCAATATCCCATCTAACCCTACCCTCCAGGCCCGTATCCAAATCCCCTCTCCAGCTCTCTTGGAGCACTAAAAACCTGCAATAAAGTCACCCTGGAGCCTTTCCCTCTCCAGCTAAAAACCTCAGGAGGCGGGAAGGCCCCGCTCTCGCCTCACCGAAGGCACAGAGGCGAACACCGCCCCCGCCTCCCTCCGTCAGGGACCTGCCCCTCCCTCAGCGGGCACCGCCCAACCGGCGCCTCAACGGCACCGCCCCAAGGCGGGGCCAAGCCCGCCCAACCCCCGGCTCCTCCTCCCGGCCCGCCCGAACACGGGGAGCTCC
>VWZW01002329.1:87951-114898 GCA_013397115.1 Edolisoma coerulescens | reverse complement strand
GAGAGGCGGGAACGGGGCAGGATCAGGGCATGGGGAGGCCGGGATGGGGGGGTCTGAGCCAGGGCGCGTGTGAAGGCCGGGCAGCCAGCGGGATTTGTCCTGCCCGCCTCCTTCCCGGCGTGTCCCCGGCGAGCCCCAGCCCTGCCAGATCGGTGCGGTTTGACCCCTCCCAGGAGGTGCTGGGCGAGGACAAGCTGATGGCCATCCTGAAGGAGCGAGAGCTGAAGATCTACTGGGGGACCGCCACCACCGGCAAGCCCCACGTGGCTTATTTCGTGCCCATGTCCAAGATCGCGGATTTCCTGAAGGCTGGATGTGAGGTGGGACCTGGTCACCGCGCTGGGTGGCAGCTGCAGCGGGCAGGGGCGGTTCCTCTGACCCAGCTGCCACCCCCTGTCCCCCAGGTGACGATCCTCTTTGCCGACCTCCACGCTTACCTGGACAACATGAAGGCTCCCTGGGAGCTGCTGGAGCTGCGCACCCGCTACTACGAGCACGTCATCAAAGCTATGCTGGAGAGCATCGGGGTGCCCCTGGAGAAGCTGAAATTCGTCCGGGGCACCGATTACCAGCTCAGCAAGTGAGTGCTGGGAGGCCAGGGAGAGCCTCAGCTGGGGTTCTGCTGATCCCCTGCGGAGTGTTGGCACTCCAGGAGGTGCCTCCGGGTTTTTGTCACCTCTCGGTGTGGCCAGGAGCAGCTCTGAAAGCTGGCCCCGTGCCAGGTGGTCACGGTGCTGTCCCTCCCGCAGGGAGTACACGCTGGACGTGTACCGGCTGTCCTCTGTGGTGACGCAGCACGACGCCAAGAAGGCAGGAGCAGAGGTGGTGAAGCAGGTGGAGCATCCCTTGCTGAGTGGTTTGCTCTACCCGGGCCTGCAGGTGAGGCAGGTGTGGGGCAGGGAGGTGCTGGCAGAGCCAGGGCCACAGAGGTGTTTGGGGCTGAGTGACAAGGTCGTTCTCCACCCCAAGGTCACACCTGGCGGTGGCACAAAGCGTGGCCTGAGCAGGGAGCTGCTGTCCCAGCAAACAGCCGGGAATGTTCCCATCCTTCCCAGGGTGGGAGTGCCCCAGGAGAGGCTGAGGGACAGGCCAGGACTGGTTTGGGTCCGGCCTCGAGGCTCGGTGTCTCTCCACAGGCGCTGGATGAGGAATATCTCAAGGTGGACGCGCAGTTCGGAGGGGTGGATCAGAGGAAGATCTTCACCTTCGCAGAGAAGGTCAGGAATGGGGGGGGAGGTTCTGCCAAGCTGGGGCCTGAGGGAGGGCTTGGACACTCCCAGATCCGTTGGGAGGAGTGTGTGGGATTCTGGTTGGTGTCTCTGCACTGCTGCTGCTGCTCCTGTGCTCTGCACAGCCACACATCCCTGGCTGTGCCTCTGCGCTTCCTGGGACCTGTTATCCCAGATCCCAGAGTTACCTGGAGCCAGGAGCAAACAGGGATTGCCAGTTAGAGCTGAGTGAGGGTTGTCCCTGACTTCCCTCCTTGTGTTTTCCCAGTACCTCCCTTCCCTGGGTTACGCCAAGCGCGTCCATCTGATGAACCCGATGGTTCCTGGGCTGACAGGCAGCAAAATGAGCTCGTCAGAGGAGGTTGGTCCTGCATCTGGCTGGGCTCTGGGGGCTCTGGGGGCACAGCTTGGTGGCTGAGGGGTTCCCAGGGAAGGTGAACTCTCCCTCCTCACCGACACGGGGTTTTAAGAAGGTGCAGCAGCTCCAGCATGAGTTTTCTTGGCAAAAGCTTGGGTGAAGGGCTGAGGAAATCTCTTGCTGCAGGACTCCAAGATTGATCTGCTGGACCGCAAGGAGGATGTGAAGAAGAAGCTGAAGAAGGCTTTCTGTGAGCCAGGGAACGTGGAGAACAACGGTGTCCTCTCCTTCATCAAGCACGTCCTCTTCCCCCTCAAGTCAGGTGAGGGGCTTGCCACACCCAGATGTGGATCAGAGGAGGGGACAGGAGTGTGTCCCCTGGAACTGGCTGTCCCTGAGTGCCACCTCCCCAGCCCTGCTCCTGGGCAGAGTGGGGTGGGTGATTTATCTGAGCCTCGAGTTAATCTGAGCCTTAAAACCTGTGTGTCCCAGAGTTTGTGGTCCTGCGGGAGGAAAAATGGGGAGGAAACAAAACCTACACGGCCTACGAGGCCCTGGAGAAGGACTTTGCTGAGCAGGTGAGTGCTGGGAAGGGCTGAACCTTCTGCCTGAGGTTCCTGGGAGCAGTCTGGGAGCACTGGGAGATGGAAATCTGCACTGGGGAGAGGTGTGGAGGGCAGCCTGGTGGTGTGGGATGCTCCCAGCCAGGAGAGCCTGGGGGAGAGAGGATGAGTGAAGGGTGTGGGGTGAGGACAGCACCACATCAGCCACATCCTGGAGCAGAGCAGCACTTTGAGCATTCCCAGCTGTTCCCAGGCTGGAAGCAGAAATGTCCAGAAGCCTCTTGATGTCCAAGGGGAATCAGGCCAAGGATTTGGGATTCATCTTCCCACTCTGTTTGGTCTCCAGTTCCCACCCTTGGCCTCAGACAGGAACCTCTGTGTCCTGATACAGGTTGTGCACCCGGGAGACCTGAAGAACTCGGTGGAAGTGGCCCTGAACAAACTCCTTGACCCCATCAGAGAGAAATTCAACTGCCCAGAGCTGAAGAAGCTGAGCAGCGCCGCGTATCCCACCCCATCCAAAGCCAGTGAGGAGGGGCTGGGAGCTGGGGGAAATGGGGCCTCGGGAGCTCAGGGAAGTGGGGCCCTGGCCATGCAGGGCTGGGTGGGACAGAGTCCCTCCAGGAGATGAGGGCAGAGAGAAGTTCTGAAGCTCCAGACTCAAAACCAGCTCGGAGAACATCAGGAAAGGTCAGGAAAGCCAGCACAGGAAGGACTGTGCTCTCTGGTATAGGGACAAGCACGAAATTCCCTGCATGGAATTCCGCCCAGGGCCTGCATTTGGGGCTGACCACCTCCCTGGGTTTGTGCTGAGCGTTGTGCCCATTCCCTTCGCCCTGCAGAGCCTGGAGAGAAGGGCACCAAGAACTCGGAGCCGGAGGACGTGGTCCCATCCCGGCTGGACATCCGCGTCGGCAAAGTGATCAGCGTGGAAAAGGTACGGGCAGAGAGGAAGAACCTTCCCACGTGGTGGCACGGGCACTTGGGGTGTGCCTGAGGGGACTGCCACCTTCTCTGCCACCCCATTCCCACCCCTGCTCCCCCCGGCAGCACCCGGATGCCGACAGCCTGTACGTGGAGAAGATCGACGTGGGCGAGGCCGAGCCCCGCACCGTGGTCAGCGGCCTGGTGCACTTTGTCCCCAAGGAGCAGCTGCAGGACAGGCTCGTGGTGCTGCTCTGCAACCTCAAACCCCAGAAGATGAGGGGGGTGGAGTCGCAGGGCATGGTGCTGTGTGCCTCCAGGTGAGGGACGGAGGGGACATCAAGGCTGGACCCCCCCTCTTCTGCCCCAGAGTCACTTTGGGGTGACTCTGGTGTCTCCACACCCCTCCTTAGCGTGGGGGAGCCCCGGCAGGTGGAGCCCCTGGACCCCCCAGCCGGGTGCTGCGCCGGGGAGCGCGTCTACGTGGAGGGCTACGAGGGCGGGGAGCCCGACGAGGAGCTCAAACCCAAGAAAAAGGTCTTTGAGAAGCTGCAGGTGAGGACTGGGAGTGACTGGAGTTCCAAGCATTGAGCAGAGCCACTGTCCCCACCTCTGGGTGACCCCAAATGGGCTCTCTGCCCCCTCAGTGTTGCTGGCAGCAAAGCTGTGGAGGAGATGAACCCCCCCAGGGGCTGACCCTGCCTCCCTGCTCTGCTCCCCAGGCTGATTTCCACATCTCCGAGGATTGCGTGGCGCAGTGGAAGCAGAGGAACTTCCTGACCAAGCTGGGGACAGTCTCCTGTAAAAGCCTGAAGGGTGGCAGCATCAGCTAACAAGTGCCAGGGCTGCTCTGCCGCCTCCTGCCTGACTCCTGCACCTCAGCCAGGCTCCTCCCGGTCATCTCCCCCCAGTGCCCTGAGTCAGGGGCTCAGCCCTGGGGGCTCTGGGACTGAACTTGCAGCCTCTCACCCGGGGAGCTCCTCCAACATCCCCCCGGGCCTCGGCTGTGCCAGCGCTGGGGACCGGCGGTGCCACCACACCCGAGGGACCCACGTGCCTCATGCCCATGGCCTTGGGACCACGGCCCGCTCCCAGTTGTGCCAAGGACTGGGCTCTCTGCCCGCTGGGATGGCTTCTGTGGGTGCTGTGGTGAGGGCAGAAGGGAAAAGCTGCTTCTCCAACCTTTGTGTTGCTGCTACCAGAGCTGGGGACAGCCCGGCCGGCCCCGGCCCACCCGGGGCTGTGGCCACTGGTGCTGCTCTTTGGCCAGGAGCCCAGGCAGCACCCGTGGGTCTGTCCCGAGCCCGTGGGGGGTGTGGGCCTTAAACACTGACTCGGGAACCATCTGTCTTGTCATAAACCCAATAAAATGTTGAGCTGACTGCACGTGGCTGTGCCCATCTGTCCGGGGCTGGCAGCCAGCCCTGCTCCGGAGTTTTACTGGGCAGTGGTGCTGGGAGCCAGCCCAAGGCGGGGTTCCTGGAGCTCAGCACCACCCAGAAGGGACTTGCAACTATAAACCAGGAAGAACAGGAGGCAGCAAGCTTCGGTCATCATTTTTACCAGCCAGGTACAGAGCTCTGAGCAGCTACTCGGCGGCAGAGGGTCGGTTGCTTTTGGTTTGGTTTGGTTGGGTTTGTTGTTTCGTTTGGTTTTTCTTTCGTTTTTTGTTTTTTGTTTGGTTTTTTTTTTTTACAATCAAAGAAATCAAAATGTGACCCGAGTTTACAGAAACAGAATCGAGGCTCTACCCCAGAGCCCAGGGCCAGCTCGAGGGGCAGCCAGGCCCTCCCCCCTGTGGGATGGCCAGGCAGTGGCGAGCGGCCGGAGCCGGTGCTGGCCACGAGCCCCTCTTGCCTTGCCATCAACAGCCAAAGCCCTGGTCCCTCCCAGCCAGCACCTCCATCCCCTCCTGCTCCTGTTTGCATCCTCCCAGGCGCTGTCGTGGCCAAAACCTTCCCATTCCCTTGTCCAAAGTGCTTCCATTCCTCGTGGGCCTGTCTGGCCGGGAGTGCTGGCCCCAGCTCCGGTGTCTTTGGCCCCAGCTCCGGTGTCTTCGGCCCCCAAACTCCTCTGGGCGTGGCTGCTCGGCTCCACACGCCCAGACCAAGCATCAGCTCGGCAGGGAGGAGGTGCTGGCTCCGGGCACGGGCCTCGAGTCCAGTAAAAAAAAAGCAAAATAAAGCTGTAGTACTTAGGAAAGTGAAACCAACACCATTTTTGCATAAATATCATCAAGGCCGTGGAGGCTAAGGCTGTTTGCTTCCTGTATTAAGTTAGTTGCCAGTTCCACACTCGTCCGTTGACCTGCCCAGGTCCCTGAGAGATTTGGATTCCTGTCCGTGGGGGCTCCAGTCCTGCGGCGTCGTCCTTCAGGCGGTCTCTCCCCGTCCGTCTGCAAGGCAGGAGAGAAGAGCCCGTCAGCCACCCCGAATCCCAGCTTCCCACAGCCCTTCCAGGCTCTCTCCCTGCTGTCCCAGTGCCACCCCAGCTGCGACACAGCCCAGGAGCTGTGCTGGCTTGTCCGGAACTTGGGAATTTATCGCTTGGGAATAGCTCAGGATGCTGAGCAGCAGCAGCATCCCGTGGCTCCCACCCCACGTACCTTGTGCAGGGAGGCTCTGAGCCGGCGGCTCCGTGGCGTTCCTGCCCTCCGTCCCCGCCGGCTCGCTCTTAGTCCTGCTCTCCTCCACCGTGGCATTCCCGGCCGGCACCGGGGAGCCCAGCGCCTCTGCCCCCGGTGCCTTCGGGGAAGGAGCCGGCCCCGAGCCAAGCGAAGGCTTCTTGGCTACCGGAGGGGGGATCTTGCCGGGTTTTCGCTGGGCTTGTGCCTTTCCGGGGCCCTGCGGGGCGGCAGCAGCCGGGGCCGCCGAGCGCTGCCCCGAGAAATTCATCAGCTCGGCCACCAAGTTCCTCTTCAGGTCGGCCTGTGCCTCGGGGGACGAGGCCGTCTCGATCACCGGCTTCCTGGAGCTCTTGGCGAAGATGAAGCTGGCGGTGGAGGCCGGCGAGTTGTTCCTGGGGGACAGCTGCCCATCGCCAGGGCCGGGCTGGGCCGCTCGGCTGCCGGGCGGCTTCTCCGCGGCCTCTCCAGAGGCCAAGGCGGCGGCCTTGAGGTGCACGGCGTGGTGGAGCTGGGTGGAAGGCACCGCGTCTTTGGCAGGAGGCGGCTGCCGCGTGGACAGGGACCGGCGGACGGGCTTCTGGGGGGCCGGACGCTCCTCGGCCCCGGCTCCGGGCGCGGGCTCCACGCTGACGGAGCGCAGCCGCACCATCTGCAGCAGCGAGGGTGTGACGATGGGCAGGCTGGCGTCCTCCTTGGCCGCGGGGCCGCTCTTGCTCCGCGACACCGGCTCCTTCTTGGCCTCTGCCCGGGGGCCGTTGGCCGCCTTCTTAAGGCTGATTTGGGGCGGCAGCGCCAGAGCCGAGGGCGGCGGCAGAGGCGGCGGTGGCGGGGGCACGGTGGCCGCGGGAAGGGGCTCGGCGGGGCACGGAGGCTGCGGAGCCCCGGCGGGTGGGTCTGGCTGCTGAGAGACGGCAGCTGGGGATGATGAAGATGCAGCCCCCGGGCTCGCTGTCTGCCCATCCGCTGGGGCCGAGGTGGCATCGGGCAGGCTGGAGAGATAGGATTCATCCNNGGCGGGATGATGAACCGGTCCGAGCGACCGGTCAGCGCCTCGGGGGGGGTCGGGTCCGAGGCCGAGGAGGAGATGGAGGTGAGGGAGGAGGACACGGAGAGCGCAGGCGACTGCAGGGAGCAGACCCGGTCAGGCTTCTGGGGCTGAGACTTGCCCGGGGACACAGCTGGGGGTCCCAACCCCTTGGTGGGCAGTGTGGGCGTCCCGCTCTGGCTGGAGTAGCCGCTGGATGGGGACATGGTGCGGTCAGAGCTATCGGGGCAGCTCCACTTGGGCTGAGCTTGGGGCTCCCTGAGCACCACCGTCACCCCGGGGCGGCCCCGCGAGGCCTCGGGGGAGCTGGTGCCGGCCAGGCTCTCGGAGCGGAGGCTGCTGGTCTCGCTCAGCGACGGGGAGAACACCTCGTCCTCGCCCGTGGGGCTGAAGGGCTCGGGGCGCGGGGACCAGGGCACGCCGCTGTCCCGCTGGGGCCGCCGGTCGGGCCTGGGGGGCAGCCCCAGCACCTTGGGCTCCCCGTCGGCCTTCTGGTGCAGCGAGTAGGTCCTGCGGGGAGGGGCCGGGGGCTTCTTCATCTTCCTGAGGGAGACGCTGCGGGCGGAGGAGCGCTCGCTGGCCAGGCTGGCCGTGTCCGAGCCCTCCGCCTGGCTGCTCGTGCTGTAGGCGGGGGACGCGCGGCCGCTGCCGCCGCCCACGGCCAGGAGCCCGGGGGCCGTGGGAGCGAGGCCAGCAGCGGGCTTGGAGCAGGAGCTGGCGAAGCTGGCGGAGCTGTGGATGCTGATTTGGTCGGTGTCGGAGCGAGCTGCCGCGTCCACCTCGCCGTGCGGCCCCACCTCGGGCTGCCGGTGGTCGCAGCCGCCCTGGGAGGAGATGGTGGAGCTGTTGGAGACGATGGTCTCCGTGGACTGCGAGTGGCTCCAGTTGTCGCTGGAGGAGGAGGGCTCGCGGCTGCGGGCGCTGCGCTCCGAGAAGCGGGACAGGGAGCGCACCGAGGCCGGGCTGGACGACACCAGGCTGCAGCGGCTCAGCGTCCGCACGCTGCTCCTCGTCAGGGCCACCACGTCCACCATGGGCGGCAGGATGGCGTTGGGGATGATCTTGGACATGTAGGTGCCCTGGGGCGAGATGGACATGACAGGGCCGACCAGCATCTCCGGGGGGTTGGCGTAGGTAGTCATGCCCGGCACGGCCAGCGACTTCGGCCTCACCATGGGTGACAGCTTGGCCGCTGTCTTCCTCCCCAGCAAGCTGTCATCGTAGTAAACCCTGTTGATGTGCTTCTGCAGGGCTGCGTCCGCCTCCTCCAGCACTCCCAGGCAGACGCGGGCGCCGCCGGCCACGGGCAGAGGCTGCAGCTTCCCGTCGATGGTGGGGATGCGGACGGCATCGCCGGACACCTGCCCCCCGTTCAGCAGGGGCTGCGCTGCCTGGCCGTCCCTGCGGCCCGCCGGCCCTCGCCCATCTGCCTCGGGATGCCCCTTTGCTCCGTGACTGTTCCTGAGACCTGGGAGCAGGGAGAGATGACCTCAGTGTGATCCCAAGGCAAGGCAAACAGATCCTACAAATCCCCCACTTGCCCCCGGTGCTTACCCAGCTCCTTATGGACGTGCTGGGGGATGCCCAGCACCGTCGTCCTCCTGTCCTTCCTCTTCTTGCCAGCCCTCTCCGAGGATTTGGGAAAGGAGTCGTGTGGTCGGAAGGTGGAACCTACGAGAGGTGTGAGAGGGTCCAGCCGGTGTGAGGGCGGCCCTGGCCGGGGTGTCCCCAGTGTCCCCAGTATCCCCAGCACTTCCCACTGCCACAGATGCTCTGGGATAAGCTGGGCTCAGGCACTGGACTAACCCAGAGAGGCACCAGTGGAACAGTCTGAGCAGGGAGGAGACGCTGTCTGTCTGTCTGTCCGTCCCCCTCGCCCAGCCCCAACGCTCTGACTCAGCCAGAGCTGCTCTCATCTCTCCCAAGGGCCCCCAAATCCCTGCTCTGGCTCGTGGCCACGCCAAGGCAGAGCCCAGCTCCCTTTCCACACTCCCCGACCCCCCTGGCACCCCCTCGGCTCACGTCCCCTCCGTCCCACCGCCCCCCAGCCAGGTACCTTTCCGCTGGATCATCTCGGAGCGGATGGACAGGGCATCCTCAGAGGTGCTGTCCGTGGCACAGGAGGCTGCCCGGCTCCGGAAGGACAGGCTGTCATCCTCCGAGGATGCGCAGGACTGCGGGGACAGGGTGGGCTCAGCGGACCCCGGGCTGTGGGGACAGAGCTGCCCCAGCCCCGGCCAGGGCCCTTCCCCGCCGCGGACTGACTCGGCAGCCGAGACAAAAGCTCTTCCGAGGGCCAAAGGCTGAGTCAGCCACGCCGGCATCCAGAGTCCTCCCACCAGGAGCAGGGCTGGGAGCAGCCCCTGGGACCCCTCATGGCTCTGCAGCCCCCCGGACAGCAGGAGGGACCTGAAGGAACTGCCAGGCTCAACCCCGTGCCAAGCCCAAAATGACCCCATGGGTGTTCCCAGCCCTGCTGTGCCCCAGAGCCCAGGGCTGGAGGGCTGCCATGGCTGGGAGAGGGGCGTGGGACAGGGACAGGAGGGCAGGCAGGACCCCCAGCACTTCCCAGGACACAGCCAGTGGCACCACTTCAGTGTCCCCATCCCTCCAAACCATTCCTGGGGCAGGCAGGACCCCCAGCACTCCCAGGACACAGCCAGTGGCACCACTTCAGTGTCCCCATCCCTCCAAACCACCCCTGGCACAGGCAGAGGTTGGGATGAGACACTTCAGAGTTAACCTGACCCCTCCACCTCGCTCCCCCCGTGGCTCTGCCCATCCTGGGCTTTCCAGTCCCCCACTTCCAAGGGGTTAAAGGGGCTGAGAGCCAACGAGAGGCAACAGCTTGAGCAAACACAGGCAGGTGAGGCACTGGCAGCGGGGTCAGAGCCCGGGGATGTGCCAAAGCTCAGCTTGGCCAAAAGAGGGGGAGCTTCTCCTCGTCAGCAGCCAGGGAGGGGCACAGACACCGGGCTGGACATGGCCAACGGTCCCCATCGCGCCACCACGTCACCCCTCCTCCGTCAGGGCTCCCAGAGGACTCCAGTGGGGCAGGAACAGGGGGACAGAGGGATGCAGGCACAGGGGGGGCCCTGGCAGAGCCCCACAGGGCACAGAGCAGGATGTGCCACGGCTGAGGATGGGGAGAGCGGCTCGTCATGGGGTAAAGGGGACAACACCGGGGGACACATGGGCCAGTTCCAGCCCCACAATCCCCCTGGACATGGTCCTGCCACCTTGGCTGGTTGCCTGTCTGCCCCCAAACACCACCCCAGGGAGGACAGAAGAGCCACCCTGTGTCCCCTCACCCCCAGGGCACCCCAAGAGCACACGAGGCAGAGCTTTGGCAGGGCTCACCTGGAGGCTGCTGGTGTCCCCGTGGTCCCAGGCACTTTTGGTCTGTTTCTGCATCTCTGTGGAGGGAAGACAGGAGGTAAATCCCCCCAGGGCAGCCCCCAGGCAAGGAAGCAGCTGCCGAGCTGGCAGTGCCCCCCGCACAGCCCCGCCGCCAGCGCTGCACTCCGGTCAGCCCCATCGCGCCGCCCACACCGCCCGGCCAGCCAGGAGCCGGGGTCAGCCCTTCCACCGTGTCCCCAAGGCCACCCTGGGGCTGGGAACACCTACCCTGGTGTTGCAGGGACTTCAGCCCCTGCTGGGCCTGGTTGTGCAGCTCCTCCAGGTGCGGGGGCCGCGTGCTGGGGAAGAAGACGTTGTCGGGACATTCCTCGCCCGCCGTGTACTGCACGCTCAGCCGCTTCTCGCCCTCGCCCTTGGCAGCGCCTGCGGGGACAGCGGGGTCAGCCGGGCAGGGGGGACACGGCCACGCTGCCACCAGCGTGTCCCAACCCACAGGGGACAAGCGCAGGGCGGTGACGGCCACCCAGGGATGATGTTATCCCGCTCAGCTCCAAACTGGGCGCTGGAAACACCGAGAGAGAAATCCCATCCCGCGGCTCTGCCCGCCCGGTCGATATTCCGGTAGTCGGGATGTCTCCGCTGGTTTTCTCCCCGCCACCGGAGCGGTGCTGGGTTGTGGGACCACCCTCCTTCCCCAGCGCCTTGGTTAGGAGCAAACGAGGCGGTGAATGGTGCAGGACTGAGGGAGAAGGGGCAGCACAGGGGGGGATTAAATGTGGATGGAACCGCGATGATTTTCCCTTCGGAGCGTTGCGTCATTCCCAGGCCTCGCTCATCAGGGACTCCCCCCGTGCCCAGCCAGGCTGGGAACTGCACAGAAGAGGGAAACTGAGGCACATCCAGCTGCCAGAGATCCCAGAGGACCCAAATCCCTGCTCTGAGCTCCGCTGGATGCTGAACACCCCATCTGCCACGCCTGGGGCAGCACGGAGCCCTCGCTCCCTGCCTCGCAGCGCCCTCCCCAGCACCCTGCGGTGCCCACGGCCAGGGGCTGCCCTGCCATCACCCAGCCCTGGCACTGCAGCACCGCGGCACAGCCCTGCCCGCTCCTGCCCGCACGCCTGAGCGAAGCCTCAAACTCTTCCTGCCCGGAAAATAAAAACAATTTTGAGGAAGGGAAGGGCGAGCGCAGGAAACCGTCGGGGCTGGCGGCGGCACCCCGGGGCCACGGGCACCTGCTGCTCGGCACCGCGGGCACCGCACGCCATCCCTCGTGTCCCCGGTGCCCTCGGGGCCAGCCCGGCCGGGCAGCGAGGCGGCCGTGCTCCGACTCCAGCACACAAAGGAGCAGGCCTGGAACAATGGAGCCTCCCGCCCTGCCGCCATGCCGGCCTCTGCCTCCGCCAGCACCCGCGGTGCGAGCGGGCACCGGGGCACAGCCAGCCCGGCACAGCGGGTGATGCCACCCGGGTGCCCTGTGCTGGTGCAAAATCCCTGCAGGGGACACGAGACGCTCACGGCCCCCCCACCGTCATGTTCCCAATCCCCTTTTCTCGCCCGATTTCGGCAGCCCCTCGCCTGACACCCCCCAAAACACGCTCGGAGCTGCCTTGCGGGGAGAGGAGCGCAGTGATTTATTCCCGTAACTTCGCGGCGGGCGAGGCCAGGGCTGGGGTGACCTTCCCTGCCCTCCCCCGGGGATGGCAGCCCCCCTGCCCGCTGTGGGTGGGCGAGCACCCAGTCCCGGCCCGGGGAGGGGGTCCCGGCGGGCAGGGGTTGTGTAAGGACAAGGCTCCTTCCCTGCCTCCCTCCCTCCCTCCCCGCTGCTCACTCACCCTTCTTCTTGAAGAAAGCCAGAAGCGACGAGAGATTCCTGCCCATGAAAACCACCATGGTGGCCGGGGAGAGGGTCTGGTCCCCAGGGAAGGGGGGCTCCGCCGCCCCCCGAGGAGGCTCAGCCTATTGTGCCGAGGCGCCGTGCGCCAGCGGGGCGGATGCCGGCGGCCCCCAGCTCCCTCCCTCCGTCCTCATCCGCGCGGGCGGGAGGATGCTCGGCCAGGCGAAGACGCTCCGGCGCAGCTGCCTGTGAGCAGGGAGCAGCCAGAGCCGGGGACGGCTGCGCGGTGGCAGGAGGGGACAGTCCCAGCTGCGCGGTGGCAGGAGGGGACAGTCCCAGCTGCGCCCACCGCGCTCCTCGGCCGCGGCAGCGGGAACGAGGGGGCCCCTCCTCTGGCCTCCCGCTCGCTCCCCCCGGCCCTCCCGCCTCCTCCCACGCACGGCACAGACCACAGGGATCTGTTCTTCCAGGCTCGGGGCCAGCATTTCCCCAGCTCCTCCCTCCTGCACCCCTGGGACCCGCCAGGACCCTGCTGGGCACAGCAGCGCTGCAAACCAGTTGCTCGCTTCCACTACAGTGCGGCCAACTGGGAGGAACTGGGAGGCTTTTCCACCTTGGGCTATGACACAGCAGAGGCAGCAGTGTCACATTCCCCATCCTAGACTGTCCTCAGTGCCTCCTCAGGACCCATTCCAGGCAGGGAACACGAGCCAGGACGGGGCAAAGGGTGTTTGTCCTTAGGGACAGGGCTACGTCACGGTCACAAGGGCTGGCAGCTCGGGGGGAAAACCAGGTCTGGGACCAGTCTAACCAGTAGCTCCAGCTGCTGGTGCGGGGGCAGGTGAAAGCGGGGGCAGAAGTGCCAGGCGGTCACTCAGTGGCGCTGCCCTGGCACTGCCGGTCACTGTCCCCACCACGGAGGTTCTCCCAGGGCAGTGGGTGCCCAGCGCCTCCAGGAGCTCCATCCCCCCATTTACAGGTGTTTTACCCCAAAAGGTGGACAGCACCCCGTGTTTACCCAGCAGGCACCCCTGTCCTTGTGCCAAACCCTCTGCCCCCTGCCCTGCAGCTGCCCCCGGGCCGTGCCCAGGGTTTATTCCAGCAGGACACAGCTCGGGCTGCAGACAGAGCAGCGTCACCCAACGCAGGGTCCCCATGGGCCCCAGGCAGTGACTGCGCAGCCCAGGGGACAGTTTGACCTTGTGAAGGGCATCTCTGTGTCCCCAGCCAGGCAGCTCCGGGCTCAGCCAGGGTTTCTTCCCTGGAATTCTGCCGTGGCCAAAACCCCAAACACCAGCAGCTCCCTGGCTGTGCCTGACCCGGCACCTGCTCCAGCACGGGCAGGATGGGCCCCGCTGCCCACACGCCCCCCCAGAAGGTGCCGGTGGCCACGGGCAGACGTTCCCCAGCTCTTTCCACAGCACAAGTGGAAAAGGGACATAATTAAAGGGCTGAGGATGCACAAAGGCAGCCACGTGCTGCGCTGAGCACTGCCCTCCGCTCTGGGCAGCGTGTCATGAGCCCAGAAAGGGCCACGGCCGGTGGTAGCCGAGAGGGACACTGCTCCCAGCTCCACAGGGAAGGGTCCAGCCCTCCAGCTCTGCCCACGGAGATGGGGCTGCGCCAGGACCCCCCTTCATGGCAGCAGGAGCTCCCACAGGAAAGGGAGAGCCCCTCCTGTGCTGCTGGTGCATGGCCCAGGCACAGCTGAGCTTCGGCCCCGCACGTCTGCTGATGGCAGCACACGTGGAAGCTGCTTCCAGGGCTGTGAGGACATTCCCAGGTGCTGGCAGACAGCCTGGCGCTGCTCCACCTTCCTGCTGTGGCCCATTGCCCACACGGAGGGCCTGGAGAACATCCCTCGCTGACGGGGACGTGTCCCCTCTCCCCAGTGTGACACCGCTGCGGACGGGACAGGAGGAGCCCAGCACGGGTGGCTGCGATCTCCCGAAGGATAACCCAGGGCTGAGGCAGGGCAGGAGCCTCCCCTTCTCCCACTCCCTGTGACCTTCGCTACCTCATCATCCTCACCCAGCCGGCCTCACCCCGGCTCTGCCAACACCCGGCGAAACCCGCTGGGAAAGGGGGGGAATCCAGGAGGGAGAGAGCCCTGATCCTGCAGGTCCCGGTGGGCTGGGGAAGCCGCTGCAGCTGCAGCCGCTGCCGGTAGCAACACGCCCGGCTGGAGCCCGTGTCCCGGCCCCTGCGCATTCCTTGCGGTGCATCCTGGATCACCCCGTCCCCTCCGGGCTCAGCTGACACACGTGCCTCGGCCACACGTGGCAGCGGGATTCTCCCAGATAAGGAGCCAAGGAGCCGGAGGGTTCTCAGCGACGGGCACCCTCTCAAGGATGGTGTCCCCGGCTCGGAGCTGGTGTCGGCTGCTGCCAGTGCCGGGGATGGTCCGGAGGGAGCAGAGCATCCCTGGAGCGAGGCACGGTGACAGGAAGGGCCAGGGAACCCGGGTACCCCGCCTTCAGCTCTGCCTCGGAGCCGGCAGAGAGGGGCTGGAGGTACCGGAGTGGGAACGAGAAGGGCTGCACAAGGGAGAGCCCAGAGCTGAAACCCCTCAGGGACACAACCAGGGCCGCCCAGAAACAGAACTCGGTGCTGGCCCAGCTCCCACGCTGCTGCTCTTCACCTGGAGAGAGGCAGGGGAGAAAATCCCAGCTCCTGTCCCCCTCCTCGCCAGGTCTGTGCCTCCTGCGAGCAGCAGGTTTGGCCGGGCTCGGCTGCAAACATCCATCTCTGCCTGCTCGGCACTGCCCCGACTTGCCTGCTCCCCGCACGGCGCGGGTCCTGCGACTCCCTGCCCGCCCCTCCACCGCCACTGACTCACCGGGGAAAAATGGGGAGGAGGGGGAGCTGCCAGGCGGCCGGGAAGGGGCTGCGAGGTGCCCCGGGGGAGCCCTCCTGTGTTCCGGTGCGCTGAGGGATGGAGGCTTTGCCTCCCTCCTACCGGCAGCCAGCGGAGGGCAGCGAGAAGCCCCCCTGCCCCCCGGGGTTGGTGCTCTCCCACCGCTCTGGAGGTCTGTCCCACCACCATCCAGGCCTGGGGACTGCTCTGCTTTTCCTGGCTGCCTGCAGATGCCGCGGGCATGGGTAACATCAGTGGGGTGCACCGTGAACCCCGTTCCTGAGAGCTGCGTGGATGGACCCTGATAGAGCTGTGAGAGCCCCCACACTCTGCTCCAGTATCACAGAATATCCTCACTTGGAAGGGACCCTTTCCAGCCCCTCTGCTCCAGCATCCTGTGCCTCTGCTCCCTCTGCAATCTTCAACTGCGTAGGGTGTCTGGGAGCCCCTAAAGACAACCAACCCGTTCCCCAAATCCTTGGCTCAGCACAGCATCCACACCCTGGGACACGCCACGGGGCCCTGATCACTCCAGGCAGGATAAGAGCACAATAATATTTACGGTGGCTGTGGCCACACAGCCCCTGCTGCCAGCCTGCCCTTGGCCACACCTGGGGGGCTGCTGCTCCAGCCAGGAAAACATCTCCACCAAGCAAATAAACACCGCCCGATCCACGCTGCTGGCTCGGCTCTCAAACGCGATCCCACGCAGAGGCTGAACTAAAATTAATTTCAACTGGGAAAACAAACTTGGATGGTTTTTTTTTTCTTCCTCTACATCACAGCGGAGAAAGCTGCCTGGTATCACCTCGGTGAGCCAACAGGCCCTGGCGAAGGAGCTGGTGCAGGGTGAAATCCCGCTTGGAGAGGAGCCGTGGCTCCGGTCGCCTCCAGCCACGGCTGCTGTCATGACAGGAGCACACGGGGTTATGCAACGGGCCCTGACCTCGCTGCTGCCCCACACTTGCCCCACAGCCAGCCCTGAGGTGACACAGAGCGTCTCCAGCTCCCTGAGTTATCCCAGATCCGGGTGAGGGGCTGGCAGCAGCCCCGAGGGCCTCTCAGGGCAGGAGCACCCCAATGCCCGCCTGTGCCTCGCTCCCGGCCCCTGCAACAGCCCAGCGAGCCTCCATCCCACCACGTCCCCACCCCGCGCTCGTCCCCTCCCGGGAGAAGCCACCAAACAGGTTTGAAGGTAAATAACAGCCTTCCCCAGCCAGGAGCCGGATCCGGGCGGGATCATCCCAGATGGGGAGCGCGGGGCGGGAGAGGGCCGCAGGCAGAGCCTGGGAAGCCGCAGAGGGTGACACCGGTGGCACGTATGACCAGGGGTGGGCCACCAACACCTCCTTCTTCCATACTCCAGAGCTTTGTCACTCCCTGGTGCCCTTCCCCCGGTGTCCGGGCTGGCTGTCCCGCGGCCGTCACGCCCGGCGTTGTTCGCAGGGCACCCGGGTGCTCTTGCCACGGCAGAGGCGCTGCCTGTCGCAGCAGGCACTTGGCTCCACGCAGGAGCCAGCCCAGCAGACGGATTAAGGACAAGACGTTGCAGGTTTTTTCCCGTGCACGGATCCCCCGTCCTCGCAAAGCAGCGCCCAAACCCCGCTCCCGGCCCGCGGGGCTTTTCCAAGGAAACGCTGCGGAGGTGCCGATCCTCCCACGGAGATGGACACGGAGATGTGGGATCGGGGAGAGAGAGGAGCTGCCACCAAGACGGGGTGGGGGATAACCCACAGGCACAGGGCAGGTCCCATCCCTGCCTCTCGGTGACGGGAGCGTGCCAAGCGGGCACGGCGCGGCATGTCAGAGCCCAGAGCTGCGGCAGCTGCCTGCCCGGGACACCCGCGGATCGCCTCCTCCCCTGCTCCAGGAGCGGGAGGGAGGCACCGGGAAGGGCTCGGATGTCCCGGACGCAGCGGGGTTCTGGCTGGTGCGCCGGGCTGGCGGTGCCTGGAGAAAGCGCCTGTGTAAATCTCGGCGTGGCCCCCGCCGGGATCGGCCCCTGCCCTCATCCGCCCCCCCCGGGGTTTGCGGAGCCGGCCCAGCGTGGGTCTGGCACGGAGAGAGGCTGCAAAGGAGAGAGCCCAGAGCTGCTCAGCCCGCCCTGGAGCTGCCCCGCAGGAGCCGGGGCTGCCGAGGGGCTCCACCGCTGGGGCTGCTGCTGCTGCTGCTGCTGCTGGGGACGTTCACAGCCACAGTTCACCCCTGGGGCATTTGGATCCCCCAGCCCTGGAAGCGTTCCAGGCCAGGTTGGAGCAGTCTGGGATAGTGGAAGGTGTCCCTGCCCACGGAGGGGGGTGGAACGCCATGAACTTCAAGGTCCCTTCCAAATCAAACCATTCCATGATTTTTTTTCCCCTCCCCGGCGGCCACCGAGGGGGACGCGGGTGCCGGGTGACCCCGCACCCAGAGCTCCGCGCCGGCCGCAGCCGCAGCCCCGCTGACTCCGCGGGGCGCAGCCGGGCCAGCAGCCACGTTCCTGCGCCCTGACTCAGCAGGGCCCGGCGGGGAGTCCCGATAAGGAGGCGATAAGAGGCTGCGGTCTCCCTGGGGCTCAAGGACCTTCCCCAGCACGAACGAGCCCGGGGACGAGAGGCTGAGGATGCTCCCGGAGCAAGCCAGGCCCCGCTCTGGCACGGGGAAATGGGAACGGGGTGCGTGGGTCCGGCACTGGTGGGGCAGAGCGGGCAGCCCCAGGCAGGGAGCACCGGCAGAGCCACCCCCGAGCCCTCGGCCGTGCTCCTGCCCCCCACCCTGTCCCTGGGGACCCCCCCTCTGTCCCCTCAGCATCCCAAGGCGGTGGCTGCCCGCACCGCTGCGCGCCTGGCACAAACACCACAGCATCTGCCAGTGCCTGCCCGGGCCTGATGCACCTACGAGGGGCACGGCGGGGCCAAATTAATCTTCCAGTCACCAAAGAGAGAGGAACTGGGGACACTGGTCCAGTCGCCCTCCATATGCAATTATTCTCCAGCCCATAATCCAGAGGCACCCAGGGTCTGCCGGGGGGAGACGGGCCCGTCCGGCGGGTGCCGGCACACCCTGCCCCCAGCCGGTGATCCCGGCTGCGCCCTCCGAAATGCTGAAGCGACACAATGCAAATTCTTTGGCTTTGTGGCCGCCGCGCCGTTGCCATGGAGCCGTCGCAGAGAACAAACACAACTCGCCCCATGTTTTCTCAGCACCTTCCACCCCACGGCCTTCGGCCCCAGCGCCAGCCCTCGCCTCCCGGGATCTGCCCCGGCTGTCCCGGTCCCACATCCCGCCCATTCCAGGGCATCCGAGATGGAGCAGAGCTTCTCCCAGGCAGCCCTGGGGAAGGGTGGCACGCTCCTGGTTCAGGGCTTGACAAGGGGCACCCAAGGCTGGCAGGGATGGAGAGGAGATGGAGATCTGACGGGAATGCCACGTGGAAAGGGGGAGGATGCTCCAGGGATGCAGCTACAGCCCAGCCCCGATGGCACCGAGTCCTTCCCGCGTGGAGACCACGACAAGAGGACGAGTGTGGCAGAGAGGAGCCTGCAGCCACCCGGTGAGGGGAGCTGGATGGTGGAGAGCCTGCAGTGGAGGAGACACTCCCCCTGCTCGGCCACGGGCCATGTGTGACCCTCCTGCCTCAGTTTCCCCAGGCACTGAGCGGATGCTCCCCGCCCCAGTCAGGAAATCATTGCTGCTAGACTAAGCCAGGACATTTCAGCACCTGTGGGGTCTCTCCATCCCCCACCTCTGGGCCAGCTTTGCTCTGAGTGGTGTCCCCAGCCCTGTGCAGAGCTGACCCCACACCCTGTTTACCCTGCGGACAGCTGGGCTCACACACCGGGGTGGCTGCTGACCCTAAAGACCGAGGGAAACGGGGCAGCCAAGGGCAGGAGGGACAGCAGGGCCGAGGATCCCACAGCACTGGTGGGGGAAAACCACCCAGTTACCACTCCTTGGTCCTGCTAACCCCGTTCCTACAATCCTGCCCACGCACCTGCCAAGCCTCCTCCCTGGCTCAGGCTGGGCTGGGGACATGGGGACAGTTTAATGACCCCAGTGGGGGAGTCAGCAACCCCGGGATGGGGACGATGGCACCGCGAGAGACCTTCCCTGCTGGCATCACCCTGCTCCGATGGACGAACCACGGGGGGAGCTCAGCAGGCGCCCCACGGGGCTGATTGTTCCGCGGGTGGGTCCGGGCTGGCGCGGGGCCCTGTCCCTGCTCCTCGTCCCTGCAGGAAAGATCTCACCCCCTGCTTCCTCCTCGCTTTTCCAGTGGCATCCATGGAGACGGAGCATAAAGCAGCGGAGCAGTCGGTGCGCGGACAGACGGACGGACAGACACGCGCAGAGCCAGGGCACGGGGACGGGGGGGAGCAGCCCCTGCAAACACTCCCAGATCCGCCTCTCCCCGAGGCACAGCGAGGGAAACCGAGGCACGGGGTTGCGAGCGGGGGGCCGGGGAGGAAGGCGACGCTGGCAGCGCTGGGATCGCACTTGGAAAACAAATCAGTAACTAATTCAGCTGATCCCGTCCTGATAGCGCGGCTGCTCCCCGGCGCGCCGGCTCAGCCCTGCCTGCAGCCAGAGGGGCTCCCCAGCTCCCCCACTGCGGCCGGGGGTGCTCATCCTGCCCCTCCCAACCCAGGGAGAGCAGAACGAAACCTCCCCCGCATCCCCCCGCTCCTGCCCAGCCCGGGAGAACACAAGCGGCCAACTTTCCCAGCGCGACCCCTTAAAACTCCCCTAAGCGACGACCCCCACCCCCCCCTCGGCGCCCCATCCCCAGGCAGCCCCACGGCTCCTACCTGCCCTGGGCTTCCCGGCGCGGCCGAAGGGCCAGGAGGAGCCGGGCTTGGCGCCCGCCGGGCTCCTCTTGCGGTGCGCGTTGCCCATGAGGCCGCTCTCGCCTCCACCGCGGCCGGGTGGAGGGCACCGCGCTGCTACATGGCCGAGCCGAGCGGGCTCCGGCGTGGCCCCGGCGGCAGACGACGGCTCTCAGCCGCCGGTTCCCATCGCTCCGGCCCCGGCGGAGCTCAGCGCTCGCAGGCGGCCGTGCCGGAGCCAATGGTACGGGCAGAGAGGAGGGGCCTGCAGGGATCACCCGGCGGATCCCACTGCACCCTCCCAGCCCCATCCCTCCGGCGGGGATGCCTGGGTGATACAGAGAGGCTGAGCGGGCTAAAGGGAGACGCCCCGCTGGCCAAAACATCGCTGAGCGCCCGGAGAGCAGGGCAGGGATCTCGCCTCCAGCCGCGCTCGCACCTCCCTGGAGTTTGTCACCGAGCCGCCACCACTTCTGGCTGTCCCCAGCTCCAGTAACCGCGGCTACAACCTCCTTCGTGGGTTTTGGGGAGGGGGACACCCCACCGAGCCCGGCCGAGGCTAGGACAGGGCTACCAAGGCTGGAGCAGAGCGCCCGAGGCCACGGGCTGGGTCCGGCCGCTGCCCAAAACTCAGGGCGAGCACCCACATGCCATCGCCCACGCAGCCCGGGGTGGGTGGGAACCCCCCGCCGCCCTCCCCACGGCCACTCCTGGCTCTGGGGCAAGTCACGAGGAGGTTGCTCACACTGCCGGCACCTTCCCGTGCCCTCCCCGGCTGCACCTCGGCCTCTCCCGGCTCCAGTCCCTGCTCCAGGGCTGGCAGGGGACGGGCAGCTCCGTGCCACGGGAATTGCTGCTCCCGAAGCTGCCCACACCGCCCGGACAAGCCCCTCCACGGCTCCCCTTGCCGAAGCCCAGCTTTCCCTCCTGATTTTTAATTAGAACATTAAATGCTGCGAGGGCAGGCAGGGGTCAGCCAGGCAGGCAGTGGTGGGCAATTCCTGCTGGCAATGTTTATGTTCCTTAGGTGATTCATCAAAGGCTGGGATAAATAGGAAGGAGGGTTTTGTGGGAAAGGCACAAAACCGGGGAGGTGGTGCAAGAAAGAAGGGGAAAAATTAAAGATCAACCAGCAGCTTTGTCCTGACCTCCCAAGGTGATCGGCACCGAATTAATCTTTGGACTTCAGTCTTCTCCTCCGCAGTGGAAATATTGATGGTTCAGTTCCTCACCAGCGTGGTTGGGTGCCCAGGGCAGGGACTGTCCCTGTGGGTTTGCTGCCCCATCTGCTGCGGGAGCTGTTAAGGAAATGGGGGGATCCGGTGGGAAATTATTCCCTGTTTCCCATTACTGGCTGTGCCCAGCTCACAGGATATCTTGGGGCAGCGGGGATGAAACCAGGTCATGGCCACAAGGGCAGCAGATCAGAGCTCTCTGCCTGGTGGCTGTGGGACAGGATTTTTCCTCTGATCAGCCAGGGGCATCTCCAGCCTGGGACGAGGCTTCCTCCCACTGCCCAGCATCCCTGGTGTGTCCATCCCAAAACGTGGAGCCCCCCGTGTCACCGGAGAGGGGGCTGAGCAGCACGGGGGGCTCCACGTTTTGGGCACCTCTGCAGCCGCACAGGACAAATCTCCCGGTGAAGCTCCCGTGTCCTTCTCTCCCTGGGAGAAACGGCGAGGCTGGAGCCTGCTCCTGCCCCAGATTCGGGGAGACACTTCCCCCTCCCCTCCCAAAACAGACGCCCTCCGTGGCAGCACCTGCTCAGGGAACGCGGCCACCGCCGGCACCGAGGTGTCACCGCCCCCGGGCACAGCCTGGGAGGTGCCGGCAGGGCTCCGGGAGGGAGCCGAGCCCCGGGCACCCAGCAGAGCCCACGTGTGCCAAAAATACCGAGTGGCTCCTGTGAGCTGGAACAGCCGTGATGGGGTAAGTGGCAGCCACGTGGAGCCGAGCTCCAGCTCCTCCTGGGCCTCGTGGTTCAGTCCCTGCCGAATTTTGGGGGGGCTGAGAGCAGCGTGAGGGGCTCCAGCATCCCCACAGACCCCACTGAGCTGCCCCATTGTTGCTTCAGGGCACAAACCCCCCTGAAATCTGTGGGCAGGCCTGCTCTCATCCTGCATCCCAGACCTGGCTTTCACTGCTGTGAGCAGAAATCCGGCTCAGGGAGCTGGGGAGCGGGGACAGCTGAGCACCCCAATTCCTTGTTCTGTGTGAGAACCTCAGTACAGCCCAAAAGGGAGGTGAGGGAAAGGAGGGGAAATATTCTCAGCCTCCCCAGCACATGAGAAGAGGGAGCTGGGGGCCAGAGATGCTGATTCCAGGCTGAATCTCTTCTCCGGGCCAGAAATCCCCGGGTTTATCCACCGAGAGAGCTCTGATAAGAGCTTGGAGCAGCAGAGAGGCTGTTCATGAGATACAGATCTGCTCAGCACGGTGTGACTGCCCCAAAGCACATCTGATCATCCCAAAGTCACACATCCCCTTGGTCAGAGCAGCCAGCCTGGGCATGGGGACCCCTCTGTGCTGGCACAGGGACAGATCTGTCCCTCCTGGTGCTCTGTCCATCCCTCTTGGTGCCCTATCCGTCCCTCTTGGTGCCCTCTCCGTCCCTCCTGGTGCTCCGTCCATCCCTCCTGGTGCTCCGTCCATCCCTCCTCCTGTCTCATCCACTCCTCCTGGTGCTTTCCAAACCCGATCCCATCTCCGAGCGAACACAGAGCGGGAGCTGAGCTGCCTGAATGAGAAAGGAATTCAGCCCTTGTTCCCCTTCACGGGGAAGTAAAGCTCAGCGAGGCAAAGGTAACACAAAAGCCTCACTTGAGATCCCCAATCATTAACAGAAATACATAACCAGAAGGGTTTCAAATGATTTCCTGCTCCAGCCGGAGTCCAGGCCAGCTCTGCCGATGACAGGTCCGGCTCCAGCCCGCAGAGGTGGAGGGAGCCCAACTCCCTGCTCGGGGTCAGGTGGATTTTATCCACGCAGCCCAAGGCTCCGGCTCCTGCTTGGCAGGGAAATGGTTTTTCACTTCATCCTCGCCCAGCTCTTCACCTTCCAGCGGGTTGTGTTCCCATCGCTGCCGGAGTCAGAGTCAATGCTGATATTGTCTTATGAAACCAGACCTTCCTTCCACGGGGAAACACGACCCCGCCGAAATCGTTTTATCGGATCTTAGGGAACGTTATTCCCGGGAGTAATCCTCCCAGCTGTCTCCAGGTGGAATAGCTGTGGTTGCAGACACACCTCTCTTTGTTCGCCCAGCCGGTGCCAGGCCAGGCCAGCCAGGGGATTCCTGCTGCTCACATTTTCTGAAGTGTCACTCTCTGCCTCGGGCAGATTAACAAACCCATTCCCACACACAGCACGGGAACAATCCCCGCGCCTCTCCCCTCTCTCCTTTGAGCTCAGGGCTGAACGCAAGCCCTGTGTTTACACCAAACCCTGCGTGCCAGCAGAGGCTGGAGGAAATAATCGTCCAGGGAGATTCCACAGCTCAGCCCCGAATTTCCTTGAGGGCTCACGCGCGCCCCGTGGCATCGAGTGTCGCCAGCACAGAATCACAGAATTATTAAGGTTGGAAAAACCCTCCGAGATCATCAAGCCCAACCTGTGATTAAACCCCACCTTGACAACCAGCCCAGAGTACTGAGTGCCACCTCCAGTTGTTTCTTGAACACCTTCCAGTGCTTAACAACCCTTTCCATGAAGGAACTGAGCACGATCCCCACCAGAGCCCAGCCCCTCCACCCCCTGCTCACCCCGCACACGGCAAATCCCCAGTCCCAACGAGCACTTGCTGCTGTTACAAAGCAGCTGGGAGCATTGAAAGCTTTATTTTTAACATCACTATCCCCCCTCCTTCCCCGCCCCAGTCAGGAAATCACTGCTGCTGGACTAAGCTGGCATCAAAAAGGAAAATTAAAAAAAAAAAAGAAAAAAAAAAAAAAGAAAAGCCAAACCCAATTTAATATTTCTGGAACATCGATTCCTTTACTTCATCAAGGAATTAAGAAGAATGTTGTGAAAGCCGGATAAAGCGGCAGCCAGAAAAACAGACTAAAGCCCCCGGAACCCAGCACCAGCTCATCCTTCATCCCAGAGCTGTGTTTACATCTCTGCACCCAGAAATCCAGCCCAGGCACTGGGGATAGCCGGGCACCCCAAATCCCTGCGCTGAGTTTGACCCTTGGCACAGCCCAGCTGCTCTCCCCGCCTCAGTTCCCACCCCGGGGCTTAATCACTGCTCTGCCTCCAAAGGTTATTGTGGAAATAAACACGGTTGTAATGGCCAGGTGCTGGGATACCACCTGCAGCCAGCAGGGCCCGGCCACCCAAACGGGGCAGAGCATCCCGAGGATGCCCTTCCAGCCGGGATGGAGCCATCCCCCGCTCCCAGAGCCGCTGGTGTCCCCCGGAGAGGCGGCTGAGGCTGGCTCGGGAGCGGGATTACAGAGCCTTTCCTCTACACAGCTCAGCTGTTTGGGCAGCCAGAGATGGCATCGCCGATAGCCGGGCCCACGGGATTGATCCGAAGTGGAAATGCTCTCATCCTCCCGCTGCCGTGATTTCAGTGCTGAGCAATGCCGACCTCACCAGCACCCACAGCGGAGGAATGAGCCCCGATCATCTCCTGGGATGAATTCCCTCTCTCCCACCCCTTGGAGCCATCCTGCTCGTCCTCCCCACCGCCAGGATGCTCACACACGCCCTGTCCCCACTCCAGAACCAAACCCACCTGCGGGAAGGGCAGGGTGATGGGGAACTGCCGGGTCAGGGGCCTGATCCGACCCCCCCAGCACCACGCGGACAGGGGGGAAGCTGAGGGCACTCAGAGCCTGCGAGGCCCTGCAGCAGCTCTCCCCTCTCCCCCTCCCACAGCTCCCAGCTGATGTTTGGAAAGATTCCCAGCTGCACCAAGGCTCGTGATGTCGGCGGCCAGGCCGGCGCTGCCTGCGGGCAGGTCAGAGCCGCGTGTGGCGCAGCCGATGCCTCCGGCTCCAGCGCCCGGCTCTGCGGCCGCGGCTGCCCACGGAAAACACCCGCAGCTGGCACTCCTTCCCTCCCCGCGCCTCATCCCAAACCTCTGCTCGAGGCATCCTGACCCCATCCTCCAGGGAAACGTTCTCCCCCATCCCGCCGGGATGGATGCCGGTAACCCCGGCGTGTGCTGGCGGCGTCCCGAGGACGCAGCGGCCACAGCGGAGCCGGAGGCGCTGGAGCAGGGAGGGGTTCCTGGCGTGCTCTCCCTGCTGGAATTGCACGGGGAGGGTGATTCAGTCACGCAGGCAAGCTGCAACCGCTGCACACCCGCGCTGCTTCTCCCGGCACTCCAGCGGAGACGCCGGGGAATTGGGGCACCTCCCGTCCCCACGGGATGCCCGCGCTGCCAAAAGCGCAGCCCGCGGGGGAAGGCTCCCCTGGGCTGGGGCACTGAACGGCCTCTCCATCATCAGCACGGAGTGTGGGCACTCGGGACGGCTCTCCTGGCCACTGGGGTATCTGATGGGACAGCGCGGTGACAGAGTGGTGACAGAGCCCCGGCTGGCAGGGAGCCAGAGCTGCGAGGGAGCAGCACGGCACAGGCAGGAGGTCCCCGAGATGTGACCCTGCCAGGCCGTGACTTGGCATTTTGAGGATTAGCTGGTGAACGGTACAACTTCAGGGGAAAAAAATTAAAAACCGAGGGAAAAAAACGGCTGGCAGAGCTGCTGGGGGCGTTTCTGCGCCGCGAAGAGGAACATCACATGCTCCTGCACATCTCATTTTTTCTGCTCAGGTTTCAGTGCTGGGCTGTGGCAGCGGCGTCCACGCACGGAGGGCCGGGAAGGAGCCACCGGCAGCATCTGATGGATCGGCCCAGCAGAGAGCTCAGCTCTTCCCGAGCCTCTTTTCCCTTCCCACAGCTATTCCTGTCCTATCACAGATCCCTGTGTGCTCCTCCAAGCAGGAAACGTGCCTGCATGCGGTCTTGGATGCCTGGAAATTCACTCCCTGGAGCAAAGCGAGGAAGAAAGTCCCAGCTGACAGCATCCTGCTGCGCTTGGGTGCCGCAGAAGAGGCCTCTCCCTTGGCAAAGGAGCCGAGATGTCCCTGCCAGAGGTGCCCGCAGGGTGTGACACAGACGGTGTCCCCGGCACTGTGGGGTGGGAGAGGCTTTTGGGGTGATACCTTCCTTGTTGGGACATCTGCCACTGCCAAAAAGCGCCGAGGAGAGGAGCATGACCAGACAAGCCAGCACCCATCGCTCTGCCAAAGCTCCCGGGATGAGCCCGTGGATCCCCAAAACACAGCCCTGGGATGGTGAAGAGAGGGGACCCAGAGCAGCTTCCAGGATTGTCCTGGTCAAGGTGGCATGGACGTGAGTGACCGTGGAGGCAGCACCCAGGGGTGAGGGCCGTATCTGGGACAGGAAGGGCCACACCTGAAGCACGCAAACACCCTGCCCAGGAGGAGGACGAGGAGGAGGTGGCAGTGGCTGGCGTCCCTCCAGATTTCTCTCAGCCCCAGTGACCTTCTGACTCAGCGCAGGCAGAACCTACCCAGTGAACCGGCACCAGCCCTCGGGGCCGGGGCGAGATCGTGCCAGGGACTGCCGGATCCGTCCTGCTGCCACCACAGCCACGGCCACCGCAGCCCCCACGGCCATCGCCACCACGGCTGCCGCTTCCTTCACCCTCCTGCTGCCGCCACGGCCAGCAGCTCCACCCCTCCTGGCCACCACCATGGCCAGCACCTCTGCCCCTCCCGTGTCCCCTCGTTAGCCACGTCCATGGCCACCACCTCAACTCCTTTTCAGCCACCACTGTGACCCCTCTTTGGCCACCTCCAGGGTCAGCACCTTGGCCCTCCTTGGCTCCCACTGTGACACCTCCTCGGCCACCACCTTAACCTCTCCTTCACCACCTCCACAGCCACTGCTGTGACTCCTCCTTGGCCGCTGCCACAACCCCTCAGCCACCACCTCGAGCCCTCCACAGCCACCAACTGATCCCTCCTTGCCCACTCCCTTGGCCACCATTGCGACCACCACCCCAACACCTCCTCGCCCACTCCCACAGCCGCCACTCAACACTTCACCATCACTCCAACACCGCTGCGGCCACCGCTGTGACCCCTCCTTAGCCACCACCGTGGCCACCACCTCGACACCTCTTCGAGCAGCTCCCCGAAATCTCCTCGCCCACCTCCACGGCCACCACCGTGACCCCTCCCTCACCGCCACCGTGGCCACCTCCCCGAGCGCTCCTCACCTGCTCCCTCCGTCCCTCCCGAGGTGCTGCCGTCCTTGGGCGGCCGCCGCCGGCCCCGGAGCCAGCTGAACGCCCGGCGCAGCGAGTTC
>VWZW01002329.1:67713-81330 GCA_013397115.1 Edolisoma coerulescens | reverse complement strand
TGGACCCTCAGGAATGACTAGGGAGAGGGGGGGGTGGTCCCTCTGGGGTGCCCAGGAGTTCTGGGGGGCCCTGGAATGAGGGTGGTGGGTGGGAGCGAGCCACCCAGCCCCGCTGGGAAGGCAGAACGGGGCCCTCCCCTCCCGTCCTGCTCGTGCGAAGCAGATCCGAGAACTTTGAAAAACAAGCACTGGCAGCGGGGAGGGCGAGGAAAAACGGGGCAGAGGAGCCCTTTTCCCACCTTGCCAGGCGCTGCCCCCCTCTCCAGCCGCCGGCCGCTGAGTCCGAGGCTGCGATGTGTCATCAGTGCCGAAAACTGCCTTATTAGGAGAGAAAGTATCGCTGAAAATCAGTTCTTTGCTTAAAGCCGTTGCTCCGAGCCCCGGGCTGCCCGTGAGTGCCAGCCTGCGCTCATTCCTTCGGGAATGACGAGACATGAGCTCAGCGGCGTGGCCGAGAGGTGAGAGCATCCTCCCACCGATCCCACCGGCTCCTGGCAGCAGCGGGAAAAGCCCCGGCTCGTCGCCGAGCCTTGTTCTCTCCGTCCTACCCCAAAGAGCAGCCGGGAGAACGCGAGAGCGATGGGTTGGGGGTGGCAGGTGCCGTGGCTGGGGACAATGCCGGGATCGGATGACTCTGCAAAGCTCCGGCTGCTGCTGCTGCAGACGCTGCCGCTCGCCCGGGGCTGTGCGCGTGGGGTTCGCTCCATCTCAGTCATCCCGGAGCCTGCCTGGGCTTCCAGCAGCGCATTCCCTTGCCGTGAGGTTATGCCACACCGCTGAAATCCCGGCGAGTTTTCCAGGGAGCGCTCGGTGCCGCCGGGGAGGTTGGCCGTGACAGGCTGGCTCCGGAGCAGCTCTTGGGTTTGGGTCTGGGTTTGCATCCCTCGCTCCTCCTCCGTGGCAGTCAGACACTTTAATAGGGTTTTAATAGGGTTTTCTTTCCTCATTTTGGACAGTCTGGGCCCAAGCTGTCACCAGAGCGTTGAGCCCTGTGGGTGACACAGGGACGGTCATGGCAGCAGGGCCACAGCAGGACCCCCCTGGCTCTGGGGTGTCACAGGGTGGGGAGGAAAGGCTGAGACCTGTTACACTCATTGCTCTGGTTCACATCCCCTCTCCTTCCCAGGGACCTGATGGCACAGCCCGAGCCCCCTCCAGAGCTGCAGTTGGATGAAGCCGGAGCACCCCCAGCCCCACAGGGAGCAGCTGAAGGGGCTGCTCCGCACCCGGAATGTCCTCACACCCCGCTGGATCCAGCAGGGAACGGATCTAAACCCCTGCACAGGGGCAGCCCAGACTCCAGCCGGGATCTGCAGGCTGCCAGCAGGGATCCCTCCTTGGAGCTAAACACACCAGGGACCCAGCTGGATGAGGATGCAGCCGGGGCTGGGATCCCGCTGGACGTGGACGTGGCAGGAGTCCCGTTGGACGTGGATGCAGATGGGACAGGGATTCCCCTGGATGTGGATGGGGCAGTGATCTCACTGGACGTGGATGCAGGTGGGGCAGGAATCCCACTGGCCACGGATGCAGACGGAGTAGAGATTCCGCTGGACATGGATGAAGGTGGGACAGGGATCCCACTGGATGAGGATGCAGACGGAGCAGGGATCCCGCTGGACATGGATGAAGGTGGGACAGGGATCCCGCTGGATGAGGATGCAGATGGAGCAGGGATCCCGCTGGACATGGACACAGACAGGGCAGGGATCCCAGACAACGCAGACGGGGCAGCAGAGCACCAGTGCCTGACCCTGGAAGAGCTGGGGAACTATTTCCAGGAGTGCATCGAAATCGTGGAGCAGCTGGAGAGGGAGCGGGACAGCCTGATCGCGGAGCTGGCCCAGCTGCGGGAGCCGGCGCTGCAGGAGATCCGCCACGCTCACGAGGAGATCCAGGCTGCCTGCAGGCTGCTGGCCAAGGTGGAGCTGGAGAGGGACAACCTGCGGGATGAGATCCGGCAGATCAAGCAGAAGCTCTTCAAGGTGACCAAGGAATGCGTGGCCTGCCAGTACCAGCTGGAGAGCCGCCGGCACGACCTCTCCCAGCACGCCGCCTACCAGGGCGAGCTGGAGAGCCAGGCGGGGCAGCTCTCCGGGGAGCTGTCCCAGCTCAAGGAGACCTGCGAGAAGGAGAAGGAAGTCCTGAGGCAGCGCCTGGAGGCTCCGCCGTGCCGCCAGGACAACCTGTACCTCCAGGAGAGCCGCCGGCTTTCCATGGAGTTCGAGAGCTTCGTGGCTCAGAGCCGGCGGGGGCTGGAGGAGCACTACGAGCCCCAGCTGCTGCGGCTGCTGGAGCGGCGCGAGGCTGGGGCCAAGGCGCTGCAGGAGATGCAGGGCGAGATCCAGGGCATGAAGGAAGCCCTGAGGCCCTTGCAGGGTGAGGTCAGCCGGCTGAGGCTGCAGAACCGCAGCCTGGAGGAGCAGATTGTCCTGGTCAAGCAGAAGAGGGATGAGGAGGTCGGGCAGTACCGGGTACGTGCCCTCGAAGGGCACCACTCCACCTTCTTTTGAGAGTGGGAGTCGTGCTTTGTGCCCAGGGAAATGTGGGTGCTGCAGGATTTGCTTGTAGGGCCCGGGGAAGGAGTGTGGATGAGGAGGGGGAAGATGTGGAATAGCTCCTGCTGGTTGGAATCGAAATTATTCCGCCACTCTGGCACGGGCCAGGTGAAACAGGAGCCTCTGGGAATAAGGCAAACCCAGGGATGTGGTGGGAAAGTTTGGGGCTTCACCCAGCTTGGAAAATAGGTTTCTCTTGAATATATTCTCACTTGGTTTTGGCCTGCCCCTCAGAAACGGCTCCAGGGATGGGGGATTTCCTTCCCAAAGCTCAGCGATGCTGCTGAGCACAGGCACCACACACTTCCCACAGCTCCTCTGAGCACAGGACCGAGCCAAGACCCTTGGAAAAGCCAGTTTTCAATAAAGGTGGCTTTTCTTTCAAAAGCCTCTCCTGCTGGGGCAGATTCTGCCACTCCTACTGCCAGGAAGGGTCTCACAGCCCCGGGGCCAGGCTGCCTCCTGGGAGGGTTATTTCTGGCTGGGCCAGGCATCCCCTCAGCCTGAGGGACAAGGCAATTCAATATCTCCAAGAGCACATTTGGCAAAGAGGCTCCACAATTAATCTCCCCCCTTTCAACACTCTCTGTTCTCGGCTCGCAATCGCTGCCTCCTCCCAGCAGTTTCTGGAAGCTGCCATTCCCCCCTTCCATCACGGCTCCTCCCTGCTGGGATGGGGACCAGAACCATCAGCACCCATGCCATGGCTTGTCCTGGATTTTCAGGGTCCCTCGGACACCCCTGGTGTGCCTCCACGTTTTCCTTTTCCCAAATTCCTTATTTATCTTCATCTGACTCACTGGTTTATACAGCCCTGGCAGCCTCTCAAAACACACACTAAAGTAGTTTAGGGGACAAAACCAAGCAGCCAGGAGAAGCCTAAGGACAAAACGCAGCCCGGCCCAGCCCAAATCCCCACCTTTGTATTAAAACAAAGCTTTTTTTGCAGTTTTTTAAAAAAGGTGCTCGGGCAGGGGCAGCCTGGCTGTGTTTGCCCAGACCAGCACCATCCACAGGGGGATCCCTGAGGAGAGCAGGGGAAGCAGTGGAGCACAGGCACCTTCCTCCCTCAGCTGATCCACTCATTTTGTCCCCCCAGGAGCAGGTGGAGGAGCTGGAGGACAGGCTGAAGGAGCTCAAGAACGGGGTCCAGCTCCAGCAGCGCAAGAACCAGGAGCTGGAGGAGCTCAGGACCAGCCTCCACCGGGAGCTCTCCATCTACAAGTGCGTTTGGGTCCCATCCCTGCGGGGCTGGGAGGAGGAAAGGGATGGGTGGGGAAAATCCAGGGTGGGGTCACACAGCTGTGGGACAGCACAGGCTTTTCTTCCTGGTCCCCAGTGGGGCAGCACAGCAGGAATTCCAGCCCCTTTGCCCAACAGCAAAGAAGGAGTTGCTGGAATCTCCTGCAGAGGAGAGGAGTGGCTTCCCAAGAAGCAGGTGTGGCAATTTAAGTGGTGGTTTCCTCGGGGAGATGTGGAAAGGAGCTGAGGTTTAGCTTTGGGAAGCCGTGCTGTGGATGCTGGAACTGTCCTCTCCTGCTTTCACTCAGATCTTCATTGCACGGGGATTCCCAAAGCTCCAGAAAATGTCCATGAGTTTGTGGATTGTTTTCCTCACCCAGCTTGGAGCTGTTCTGTTATTCCAGCCTCACTTGGACACACTTAACCACTTTCTGCAGCCTCACTGCTCCTTTAGCATTCCTTTTTCCCTTTCTCCACCCGAACCCCCTCACACAAACACAGCACAGGAGGATATTCCCTACCCCAAAGGAGGATATTCCCTACCCCAAAGCTTTTTTATCCAAGCACAGGGAACAGCTCTCTCAGCCTGTGCTGTCACCAACCCTTCCCAAAGGGACAAACTGCATTTAGGATCCAGCCCAGATCCCAACACCACCCTGGCCTTGCTGCCTGGAGTTCTAAATCACAGACCAACATTTAATCCCAAGTGCAGCAGTGGAGTCTCTTAACTCCTGGAATCCACTGATTGCCATCCCTGGAAGTGACACCTTTAATGAGGTTTAATTTGCTCCGGGGCCCTCAGAGTTAAGAGCAGCTCTGAGCTGCCTTTTCCAGTGGCTCCCACCAAAAATGACATTCCCTTCTGTTAGATCCTGTTTGCCAAGGGCTCTGGAAGGGCTGGGCTGGGCCCACACACTCTCAAGACCCTGGGCTGAGCCTCTTGAAGTGTTTCCCAACTCCTTTTTCTTCCATACTATGAAAAGAAAGAACTTTTCCCAGAAATAGCACATCCCTCTTTCCTTTTTTTCTCCAGCCAAAGCCTTCATGTAAATATTCCATAGCTTAAATTTCCTTTCTACCCTTACAGGAGCTGCTTAGAAATCTACGGCCACCTCTGCAAATCGGAGGAAAAAGCAGAGCAGGACTGTTAGAACTATGGAATTTTCCCACTTTGTGGCAAAAAAATGGACAGAGGATCTACAAGGGATGTCTGCTCCTGCTGCTTTATTCTGCCAGATGTGCAGCAGCTGCCTGGAGTTGGGAATACAGGACAATCCTTTCCCTGGGTATTTCCCCAGGTGCTGCTGTTGCTCATGTAGTAAAACTGCTTTTCCCCAGAGGAGCAGAGCAAACAAATCTTTGCACTGAACAATGGAGATGGATGAGGAATAACTGATTGATGTTTTGCTGTGTTTGGGAAAACGTTATCTTGTCTTGTTCCAGATTGTTTAAACCTGCACAGAAAGGAAGCTGGTGGTGGAGGGGGGTTGATTTTTAAAGTTTACATGCAAGAGAAGCTGTCTCATTTGAAGAGGATTTTCTTTTGTATTTCAAGGGTCTCTGCTGTGCTGGGAAGTGCTCCACAGAAATGAGGTGGTGGGGAAGAGGTTTCCACTTTATATCGAGTCTCACACTGAAAATAAAAGGTCAGAGTTGAAGGAGCCTTTTTGTTCTCAGAGCTGCGTCTCAAAAGCCCGAATTTGTGTGTCAGACCAAGGTGTTTGTATCAAATTCATGCTGCAGGATAACAAAAAACAATTGTGGAAAGGGCTAAAGGCAGAGTTAAAATGCAGACAGCAGCAGGGCTTGAGGGAAGAACAGTTCAGGGCTTTGGTGGCTGCTTGGGGGTTGAAGTGCTCATTAAATTGATTTCACAAAGCAGCAGAAATGAGAGGGGGAGAAATATCCACGTTAAAAATTAAGAAAATATCTCTACCAGCACCCAGCCTCATGGACATACATAGGTAGAGACCACATTCAGCTCCCAAAACAGGTAAACACCCTCAGCAAAGCAGTAAATGCAGAAACAGCACAAAACTCCCCAAACTTGGCAGCGTTTACGTAGAAAAACTTTATTCCAACTGAAGGACTTACACGCAATTAGTCATGAGGAGATGGAGAGTAACAGGCTGCTGGTGGCACTGGACACCCGAGTGGAAGACGTGCAGGACCTTGTGGTCAAGGATGAACTCCTAAAAAAAGTAGTTCATCCACGTTTCATTTGTTTTCCACCAGCTGCCAAGGCTGTCGAGGGCACCGGGGTCATCCGTTGGTACAAACAAACACCTTTTACAACTTGAGGGCTCCCCCAAGTTTTAAAAAACCATTTCACAGAAAGGAAAGAAACATTATGTGAAAACACAGCTCAAGAAACACACAATAGAGCAAAAAACGTGGGAGGTGAAGGAGGCTCTGCAGGAATAGCTAAGGGATCCAAACCCAGCAGGAGGGAGGAAAGGGAAAGGAAGGAAGGAAGGAATGAAAAACCCAGAATTGCCAGGAGAGACAAAAGAAAAAAAAAAAAAGAGAAATTTCAGTTCAAGTCAGAACTTGCAAGTCTTGTATCTGCAAAGGCAGAAAAAGCCACAAGGTACAGATAACTAAAGGAATTCCAAGGCTTCTGAGTTGTATTGAGGAGGACAAGGCCTTCCACACCATTTCTGAGCTGTCAAGGGATTAACACTTGGATCATCTCTGCTGGCTCAAGCCCACTCGGGCAGCTCTGCCAATTTAACTTTTGTTTAAATTAGGCAAAAGCCTGTGGCTGGAGCAAGCAAAAGAGAGAGAAAAAAAAAACCAATCCCAAGCTTGCTCTGTGATGAAGGCAGCTAAAATGGGACAGCCAGACCAATGCAGGAGGTTGCTGCAGGAATTCTGGCCAAGGAGCCACAGCAGGGACCTGGCTGAGGGGGCTGAGCCCTTTTTGTTTTTGGGTGTCTGGGTGGAAAAGGCTGTGATGGGATCTACAGGAGGATGGCTGAACACAAAGTCTACGTGTGTCTCAAAACCAGTGTTAAGTCAATATCAGGGTTGAGAGGGAAGAGAAGGAGCAAGACTAAAACCAGGGAAAAGTTGCCATCTAGGATCCTTGACCTTCTGGATCCACGCTTCCTTCGGGATCTTCGTCGTTGTAGATGTTCTCTGCCTGCAAGACAGGGAGGGAGGGATTGAGGGAGCTTTCCCACCCCTTTGGACAGGATTCCACCTGCCAGAACACCTCAGAAAGTTCTGGTGATTTTTTTATTTGCTGGATCACCAATTGCCAGGAGAGACAAAAGAAATAACATTAAACATGTTAATAAACATTAACAGCGACACAAACAACCTTATCCATAAAAGCCAGGTCTCAAAAAACTTCCTAAGTGTCCTGTAAATAGGAATCTGCTAAAGGACAGTCCACTGCAAGACTTACAAAAGTGTTTCAAGCATTTATTTTGTAGATCCTCTCTACTCAGCAGCACTTTCTAAAAGAACTACACAGAAAGCTGCCAAGAACAAAATTTAGAGATAAACAAAAAAAACCACCCAAACAGGGAAATGGTCTTGTCAAAGGTCAAAATTGTTTTCCAAAACCTTCAACAGCTGGGGATGTAGGGGCCAGCAAATTGTTCCTGTTCACCAGCACCCTTTTCATCTTTGGAGAATGAAATCTCAAATATTCTTTAAGACAACAACTACAGAAACCTCAATTTCATCCTTGGTTCTCACACACTGTTTTCATTCAAACACAGAAAGGAAAAATTTCCTTCTGCACCAGCACTTCCTTTTTCTTTCTTTTAATAAACACAAAACATCTCCTGAGTATTTGGAAACCATTGTTCCGGCCAAAGCTAAAAGGGATTTCACTGCCTCTTTTGAGATTTCAGCAGTGCTACAAACTGGGTAGTTCTGAGGGCTGTAAATAAAAGCAGGAATGCTGAAATCCAGGAATTTCAACACTTTCCCTCACCTGCCACTTCCTGCACCCTCCCAAACAACTCACCATTTGCCAGACTTGCATGATATTATCTTCTGATACAGAACAAATGACCCAAGGCTCATTGGGATTCCAGGAGAAATCCGAGATCTTTGCAGTATGACCACCATGGATAAACTAGGATTGGGGAAACAAAAAGGGGAATGGTTTGAAATTTGCACTGCAGGGTGAGTAATAGGTCAAAATAATTAATGAGAGTGAAGAGACTCACCAACAGCTCTGGGGGACCATCCTCAGCATCTTCAGGGGATTGCTCCTCTCCAATTTTACTGCAAAACAAAAAGGGAGGAAAAATAAAGAAAAGGTGGGGTTGGTCTGGGTTTTTTTTGAGGTGTGATGCAATTAATCAATAATATTTTGTGGGGAAAAGCTGAGGAGTTTGGGATTTACCTCAAGTCCCAAACATTTAGCCTGCGGTCCGTGCCACTGGAGGCCAGGATGGTTTCATTATGGGGAGACCACTGAACCTGCAGACAGGGATAAATTTCAAAGTGAGTTTAGAGAAGCTGTAACAGGACATTCCCACCACTTCCTTTTGTACCCTGAAAGCTCTACAAGAATTCAAATTGATAACAACACAAATATGTGCACGTAACAGTTATCACAGGAAGCAGTTTGTGGATATTCACACAAAAAAAGCCATTTCACCAAAAAAGTGGCACCTGGAACTTTTCCTCTAGCAAAACCCATGTGTTTCCAAGTGCAAACAGCTCCCAAGGGGGCTCCTTAATAAGGATTGCACAAACAGAACCCATGGATTCCTTCAGCAGTAGGCAGAGCTCTCACATGAAAAGAAATCACTGTAATTAAGCTTAACTGCCCAAAAGCTCACATTTACTACTTCTGCTGGAGATAAAACTCTCCAGAACACATCACTTAATAGGATCACAGGATTAGGAAAGAACACAGAATTCTGCACACTAACGTGGCATTTCAGGATTCTGTAATTTTATTTAGACATAACACAGTCTGAACTGATAATCCCTCCACCAAAAAAAAAACCCTCTACATACTTTTCCTCTGATTAAGGCATGAGTTGGAGAGGGAAATATTAAATCTGCTAAGCAGGTGCTGCCTGTGATGTGAGCATTTTCTATTTGCAGCAGCAAAATCAGCAATTATCTTTTGTCAGAGGGTGTTAAACCTTCCTGCAGGAGCAGGCTGAGGAGCTGGAGACACTGCAGCCATTTCCCTGGGCCTCCTGCTTCAATCTGCTGCCATGAATAATTTAATGGACTCTGCACTGCTACCATTTCATCCTTCTGCTGTGGTTAAAGCTCCAGAGCATTTTCCTGGTTCCTCTCTGGACACTCTTTCTGTACTGGAGCTCTGCAGCTCCTCAACAACACCCAGAAAAGTATAAGCAGACAAAGGAATAGGAGTTCTGAAGTGTAAATACATTGTGGAAAAACTAAGTTTTCTTTTCCAGACTGCTGACAGAACTAAGTCTGTGAGGACAAAAGATAAAAACTGGTTTTATACCTGAAATATTTCATCTTTATGTGATTCAAAGGAGTGCAGCTTCAGTTTTAGGTTCCTCAAGTCCCATAGAGCAACAGTCTAGGGAAAAAAACATAAAAATATTTTGTTGAAGTAACCCAACATGTACATCCACCCCAGAAACTGAGCAAGGATGTTCCAAGATCAAGGCACAAGTACCTTATCAGCTGATCCTGTGGCCAGGATAAACTCACTGTAGGGATTAAAGGAGAGGCAGTTCACTTCAGCTGTGTGAGCATCCACGGAATGACTGGGTTTGGAGGTGTTGTTTGACCGGGTGTCCCAGCTGGGAGGGGAAAACACGGAATTAAAACAAAGCTTTATATCCCATTTCACCGAGGGATTACGGAGATGAGAAAGCTTGAGGGGCAGAAGCAGTCTGTGAAGGGATTCTCCCACTTACATCATGAGCTTCTGATCATCAGCAACAGATCCAAACAGGGATTCGTGCAGCAGGTGCCAGGACACATCTTCCACCACTGCTGTGTGTCCCGTGAAGATGGTCTTGGCATCCACCACTTTGCCTTCTTTGGGAACAGCACTGATATCCCACAAGCAAATGGTCTTCAAACCAACAAAAACAGAAACAATTACACCTTTAACCACTCTTTTTCCCTCCTCCCCCTCAAACCCAGGATGTTTTTGCCCTTCCCAAGGCACACCAAGTGCAGGTTTAGCCCAAGCTGTGCTCCAAGCACTCACATGATCATCAGAAGCACTCAGCAAATGCCCACTGAGGTTTGGGTTCCAGGACAGCCCATACCCCTCCTTCTGGTGCCCACGGAGACGCAGGTCCGGGTTGCACTCTCCAGAAGGATCTGGAAGGAGGCAAGGTGAGAACTCCAGTGCCTGGAATCATTCCCAGCACATCCTGGAATACCTGGCATTAAGTTTACTTCTAGCCCAGGAGCCACCTCCATGCTTTGGCCTGAGTTCCCTGGTGCAGCTGCGTGGAGGAACAGCAGCTCAGCAGTTACTGCTCAGAAAACTCTTCCTGAACACCCAGAAATATAAGGTGGGATATTTCTCTTTCTCTCAGCTTCTCCAACTGCCCTTTTGAAGTGAGGAAGGCACTTCTGATCCTCCCCACGAGCGGCAAAAGGAGTTACTTGAAACAATCTCGATGAGTTCATAGGTAAATGATTGATTTTGTGGGTAGCTGAGCTGTTCCCCTGACACCCTGTAAATATATTAACAATCATAGCTTCCAAAAAAACCACCTTCTACCACCTGAAATACCTCACAACGAGGCGACAAAACAAGCAGTGGAAGTGCAGGAAAATGTTTCCTTTTCCAAGGATACATTTGGATACATCTGTTTAAATTTCATACAAAATAACCTCAAACACAAACACCCACTTGGCCCTAAAATCCCAAATAAGAGGAAATCCACACCATTTTTTAACCTCTTTTTTCACCCTTAGGGAATGAGTGGCTGCTCTCTGAAGCACAGACCTGGTTTGGAGGGGTGTTTGGTGTAATCAAAGACCAGGACATCACTGGAGGGAGTCTTGGTGGCGATGATGCAGGGGTTCTGGGGCATGTAACGGGCTCTGTTCACCTCTCCCTCGTGGTTTATCTTGATTTCAATCTCAATTTTTCCACTTACTGAGCCAAAGCCTCCAAACTCTAGGAATAAGAATGCAGGAGTTGGGAATAATAAGCCAGTTTCAGAACAAGGCACAAAGAGTTGATTCGAGGTTTGCTACCGAGCTCTCAGAATAGACAAAGTTGTGGTAAAAACAAATTGCAATTTTAGGACTGTGATACAACTTGCTAAAGCTTCCTTTATATATAAAGTAAATGAAAAATTCATAAAACTACAATTTTGGCAAAAAGAATGGGATTATTTAAAAATTGGAGTATATATTTTTGAGCAATACTAAAATAGAATAGAAATAAGAATTTATGAGACAACCCCACGTTCATAAATAACTTTAAGAAGCCCAAAGATCAAAACACTCATTGCACAATCCAGACTTCCTGCAAAAAGAAGAGCAAGCATTGGATCATTAAGGACTTTCACCAGGTGGAAAGATTGATTCAGCCAAGCAAACAGGAGAAATGTCTAACTTGGGACAGCCACAAAGGTTGCAAAAGCATCAAATTCAAGTCTGATTCACTGAAAAAAACACAATTTCACCCCAGAGGGGTTGGGACAACAATCAGGCAGCAGAACTCAATCAAATGAAGAATGTTTGAAATGTTACACTTCTCTAAAATAAAAATAATCTTTTACATGAGTTTATGTAAAAATTTTTTGCATGACTCTATGTAATGCAAATGTGGTAATAAAAACACCAATAAAAAACACTGCAAGGAATTCAAGGTCAATTCCTGAGAAACAGGGAAGGGAGAGGTTTTCCCACATAATTATTTTTGCAATTAACCTCTCCCTTCTGTTTTCATCATTAGATTAAGACATTCAAAAAACAGAGTCTTTATCTATTAAGGAGGCACCACTTAGAAATAAATTTGTTTAGAAGTAAAACCTGAACTTTGCTGCCTGAACTTTAGGAAAAAACAAGTTTTCTGTTGAGAAGGGAAGGGAAAAAATGGTTAAAACCCCCCTTATTGGGCCCTTACCTCCTTTCTCACTGTCATAGTGGGAAGCATCAAACTGTGCATCGTCGTTGGGCAGCTGCACACTGGCGATCACCAGGTGGTTCTGTTCATCTGAGGTGTGGGTGCCCAGCACCAACCTGTGGATGCTGAAATCTTTGCCTTCAGGTCTGCAGGGGAAGAGAAACAACACAGGAATCATCAAATTTCTTCCCTGTGAGGGTGGTGAGGCCCTGGCACAGGAGAAGCTGTGGCTGGCTCATCCCTGGAAGTGTGCAAGGTCAGGTTGGGCAGGGCTTGGAACAACCTGGGATGGTGGGAGGTGTCCCTGCCCATGGCAGGGGTGGCACTGGATGGGCTTTAAGGTCCCTTCCCACCCCAACCAGTTTAGGATTCTGTGATCTCAACCTAAAAGTCTCTCAGCACAACCCTGGATTTGCTGTTTATTCTGCTTTAAAAGGAGAGCAGAAGGATCCCTTTACCTTGTGACATCAGGAAGCCACTGAGCAGTCAAGCTGGGCCACTCCAGGGCATGGGTCATCACCAAATCATACAGGAAGGGGGTGTTCTTTTTCCATATTTTATATTCCTCGTTGATCACACGCTCTTCCACCGCATCATCAAAGGCTGCTGAAGTGGGTTTTAACAAAAATACATACAATTAATTATTTATAAAAGTATTTACAGACACACAGCACTGTGAGCAGGCAACGGATTAGAGTCAAGTACATCAAACACACCTTGGTTTGCTGCTGGATGCTCTACTGGAGTAGTTACTTAATGGTTAAAAATCCCCTGTTGCACATGCTAATCCTTTTTTTCTGGATGTATGGCTGGGAATTAATATAAACTATGTCAAATTTCATCCCTGGAAGTGTCCCAGGGCACGCTGGACAGGACTTGGAGCAACCTGGGATAGTGGAAAGTGTCCCTGCCCATGGCAGGGGTGGGATGGGATGAGCTTTGATGTCCCTTCCAGCCCAACCCATTCTGGGATGATTTGATGATGATGTTCTTAGAGCAACACCATAAAATTCTGATACTTAGTGCACAGGGAGGCAAAACCCAGACTCGTAACAATGTTTAAATGCAGGAGATCCAGCAACTGCTGTTAAACAGACCGGTCTGGGTGCAGCCTGGAACTACTTGTTCCCAAAATCCAGTTTCCCAAGGCTCCTTCTGCTACCTTGTTGCTCTCAAAAACACCTTCTCAGCCCATCTGCCACCAGCCTCCGGTAGAGAGGAGAAGGCGACGGGCAGACCCGGGGAGTTCACCCGCGGAACGGGGACACCCCCATGGAACCAGGGCTCGTCCCCTCGGAACCGGGGGCACCTCTACAGAACGGGGGCATCCCAAAGGAACCGGAGCTCGCCCACGGAAGGGGAGCACCCCGGGGAACGGGAGCTCACCCGTGAAACGGAGGCACCCCCGCAGAACCGGGGGACCCTCAGGGCGCGCGGCAGCGGCCGGTGACACCTCTTTGTCTGCCCGCTCCCCTCGCAGGTCACGGCCCGGCCCTCCCGGCCCACCGGGCCTCACAAACCCCCTCCGCGGGGCGCAGGGAGCGGGCAGAGGGTCCCGGCCCGGGCCGCTCTCCCCGGTCGGTGCCGCGGGCGCGGGGAGGCGGCGGCGGCCATGACCGGGGGGGGAGCCCTCAGGCCCCGCCCCCGCGCGCCCCCTGGCGGCACCGCCCCGTTCCCCTCACGCCTTAACGGCGGGGGGGGCACCCCGCGCCTCACAGCGGAGGCCGCGCCGCCCATACGGAGCCTTTACCTTCC
>VWZW01002329.1:55499-67692 GCA_013397115.1 Edolisoma coerulescens | reverse complement strand
AGGCGGGGCGGGCTGGGCGAGGCGGGCGGGCGGTTCCTGCGCTCGCTGCTCCGACCCCTCCGGCCGCGGCTCCGTCTATTGTTTCCTGCCCCCGCTGCGTGCGGCTCCCGGCGCCGCGCACCCCTTCGCGCGCCAACGCCGGCCAATCAGCGCCCGCCGCCGGGAGACGCCGGCCAATCGGCGAGGGGCAAGGGGGCGGGGACGGGAGCGCGCGCGGTGGTCACGTGGGAGGGCTCCCTCTGGGAGCCGCCATTTTCCGGAGCGCCCCCAGCGCGCTCTTAAAGGGGCCGCGCCCCGCGCTGAGGGGCGGCGGGTTCGGGGTTGGGTCCCGGTTCCTGCTCCTTGTTCCCGGTCCCCGATTGGGAAGAACCGTGGCTGCGGCTCCCTCCAGTCATCACAGCCGTGGGCAGAGCTTGTCGGGGCGGAACTGGACCGGACCGGTGCGTGTGTGGGCCGAGGCCTCCTTCCAGGGCCGCCCTGACACCATCGGGTATCCTCGGCGTGTTATTAATTCGCAATAATCACGAATATATTCCCTTTTCCCACAATTCAGTGCCGCGGTGAGTTTTAGAGCTGTAATATTTGCTGGTTCTGGGTGAATGCTGAGGGTAACCTAGGACCTCACTGTCCTCAGCTGAGGCTTAACAGGTTTAAAATCAAATATCAAATCAATATCTGAGTTTATTCCTCAAGAGATACCCCGACTTCTCAATTTCAGATTTCTCCTTGCAACACACCTAGATGTTTACCTGGAATTAGAAACTGGATATCCTCTGTCTTGTTTCTAAGCCTTGGAGTAAGAACCAACTCCTGTGTAAAAGGTATGGGATATCTGTAAATTATTTGCATTGTTTGTGGAAGTGTTGGCCTCAGCTGTGGATAAATCTTATAATGCACAAAAAAAATTAAAGAATGGTTATGATGTCTGGAATATGGAGAGGAAAATTAATTAGCCTGAAGTTAATCAGGTTCTTCAGTTTGTGTCTGTTGGATTTACAAATGAACAGGAAAACGGCAACTGCTGGGATCAGGTCTGAGAATTTGACTTTTAATTGGGGGAGTTGATACAGTTCTTTAGGGGTTTTTTTTGTTTGTTTTATTTAAAAAATCTGCCAGAAAAGGAACACAGAAAACCCTTTGCACTTGGGTGACAGCTGGATTTGCCACGCACGTGCTTCGAGGTCTGGAGGTTTAAATGTAATCCTTGTCCTAAGAGAACACGACTTCTCTTTTTTCCCTGAAGAAAAAAATCCTCTGTAAGGTCATATCAGGGGTTTTTGGGGGCAATGACATTTCAGGTGTGTGATGTACAATGAGCTGAGCACCCTCAAAAAAATTAATTAAAAGTTAACCTCCAAAGCATGGAAGTTTAATTCACTTTCCAGCTGTTTCCATCAGGGCTGTATTTTAGTGTTTGTGAATGAATGGAACGCTCAGTGTACTCAACAAGGAGGAAGAAAGGTGATTCCTCCCAGAAAAGGCCAAAAGTCCACAATTTCCAGCAGGAATGTTTTCCCTTGGCTCTGCTGGCTGAACAAACATCAGCTCATGGGTGTGGGATTGAACTCCCAATTTGCCCATCTCCCCCGTTTGGACAAAAAACAATGAAATTTGACGAATTTAGCCCTCGAGAGGAATTCTCCAGCAGGTTGAATCGCTCCGTGGCCGTGTTTCCCCAGCAGCAGGAAGGGAGGGAGGATTCCTGGATGTTCCCCAGCAGCAGGAAGGGAGGGATTCCTGCGGAGCCCTCAGCGATGGCAGCCGAGGACAGGGATTACAACCTGACCGAGGAGCAGAAGGCTGTGAAAGCCAAGTACCCCCCTCTCTGTAAGAAATATGAATGTGAGTATTTTTAATATATATATTTTTAATATTATCCTGATGCAGCGTGGGTGTGACGGTGCAGTTGGGAGATAAGAGGAAATATAGAAATGAGAAACTAATTTTCTTCATCGTGCTTTTCTTGTTATGGGCACTGAAAAAATCATGATGAAAAGAAATTACTTAAGTCTCACCTTGAAAACTTTCCCTCTTCTGAGCCGTTTTTTAGCAGGGCAATCCATTTTTCTGCCTCTCATGCAGGAAGAGACATTCAAAAGTGTGCTGGTCTTGTGTGTGGTGGTTTTTGTGCTCTGCTTAAAGATGATTATCCCTGCCTTTCCCCACCCCTGGAATGTCTCCTAAGAGGATGTGGGTGGCCAGCTTAAGGCAGGAGACCATTCCCTGCGTGTTTTCCATGGCACCAGTGTCTGTCTGGAGGGCCTGTGTCTGTTACCTCTGTTAGAATTTATATTTTTAGGACGTGTTCAGATCTTTTATTTGATAGAAGTGCAGAAATAGGGTGACATATCACATTAGCCATGCAGTGTCCATAAGTGGATGAGGTTTTATCCTTCTTTTACATCCAAAGGAATTTGTTTGCTTTAGAGACCGTTGTTGAGCACCCTTTTAATAGTGTGTGAACTCTCCAAACAGCACCAGAACGATTTTTGCAGTGGAAGTGCTCATGGTGTGGCATTTATTTCACATCCCAACTTAGTTCTGCTGTAATTTTGCATTTCTTTCATTCCTCTGAATAAATATAAATGAGGTTCATGTAAAACTGGATACATGCTTGGGATGTTAATCATGCTTCACGAGTAAAGTTTGCCTTCTATTTTATATTACATCCCATGTTTTAAATTCTTCCCTTTGCATAATGGCCACTTTTGGGTGTGGACAGGTAGATTTCCTCACTCAGATGGAAATATTTGCAAATCTCGTCCTCTGCATGAATAACTTTCAGTCCTGCAGACTTCAGCATAAACTCTTTATTCCTGGTTAAAGTTTCTTTTTATTGCAGTTCACTTGTGGAAGCCTTTTGGGTTACAACAGCCAAACCCTGCACTGATATAATCACATTAAACAGTGGTTTTTTTGCTGCCTGGCAGAAATAATCCAGAATTCCACCTGTGCTAAGTTTTTCTAAAATACCACAAAATAGATTTACCACATGCGGAGATGAATGCAAAAATGTTTTGTTGGAAAACCAGATATCGATGTAATTTTAATTTTTTTCTTAATCCTCATGTTATAAATACTTTTGGTGACATCATTCCTTCTCTGTTCGCTTCCCCTCAGATTTGGATCACACGGCAGACGTGCAGTAAGTGTGGGCAGCTGGGATTGCTCAGTGTGACAAATTGATTCTGTCTTACACTGCTTTAAGCCTGGAGGAACAGCCAAGGACAGTTTGCAGATGTGACACCTTGGGCAGCTATGAAATGGCACTCGCTGGGTGCTTTGATGGTCAATTTTGTTCCTGCTTTTGGGACACCATGACATCATGTTTGGGTTTTTTTCTCATGTTCCTGTGGTGCTTCTGACTAAGCCTCTGGGTTATTTGGAAATGTCTTTTGAAATCTCCTTTTAATCTCCCCCTTTTAAACGAAATTTCTTCAGTGTGGTTTATTTTTATGGACACCAATTAGCCATATTAGGGAAGAACTTTCTTGCTGGCTGGTAAATTAACATTTATTTTCCATGTTCTCCCAAGAAACTCTTCTCACAAACCTCTAGAAAAACAAGGTGCTTTTTGCTCATTCACCTTCTCTGCCTTAATTCCCATGTCCTCATTGCTTACCTGCATGTTACTTTGGGGCTGTTTCTTTTTGTTGTGGTCCAGTATTATATTCCAGGAATTATTCCATGTGTTTTTAGGCTCCATGCCTGGGGAGACACGTTGGAAGAAGCCTTTGAGCAGTGTGTTATGGCCATGTTTGGCTACATGACAGACACAGGGACCGTGGAACCTGTGGATACAGTGGAGGTAGAGGCAGAAGGTGAGGACTGCACTTCTCAAATGGAGAGTTAGGAGAGAGAGAAAGGCACCAAAAATCTGAATCTTTACATTTAGTCTCACTGCAGTTAATTAAAATCTAATTAAGCATCACTAATCTGAATCTCCTGTACGTCTGAGGTGCTCTTAAAAATGTTTTTGCTGAGACAATCAAGTGACATCTCTGCTTCATCTCTTCACACAGGGCATGACATGTTGTCTCTTCTCTTCCACTTCCTGGATGAGTGGCTGTATAAATTCAGTGCTGATGAGTTCTTTATACCCAGGGTAAGTGTTCTGGTTTCAGCTTTTCCCATTTGTAGGACAAGGCTGCTCCCTGATAATCCCAGCTTGGAATGCAATGGTATTTTAGGGGGAAAAAGGAACACAAAAAATATAAGGTTGGATGGGGCTTGGGGCAACCTGGGCTGGTGGAAGGTATCTAAACGGTGGAAAATAACCTTTGTAAGTGGGATTTACTGGGAATTTCTGCCTGAAGGTAGAAGGTGTGACTGACACAGCTCCCACTTTCTCTGCAGGAAGTGAAAGTGCTTCACATTGACCGAATGCAGTTCAAAATAAGATCGATTGGGTGAGCTTAAACCACTGTCTAAAAATGGATTGTGGACTTTTCTTGCTTCCTTCGAGGCTTTAAATGAAAATCTCACTGTTCTGTGCTCATCACTTGAACTAATTATAACTTTTGGCAAATATTAGCAAGATTACAACCACCTCTCTTCTTTCTTTTTTGCCTTTACAGGTGGGGAGAAGAGTTCTCTTTAGACAAACACCCACAGGTAGGCAGTGGTTCTTCTGTCCAGCTTTTCCGTTTTAGGAGAGGAGGTGTGGTGTCCTTTAAATCAGACCTCTGACTTCTCCAGAAATCAAAATATAAACGTGGCTAAATGGTACCACTGAACTCAGGTGATCTCACTTTCTGCATGTTTTTTGTGAATTTGTGTTCCTGAAGCTGTTGGCCTGAGCATGACTTTTCCTCAGCACAAGCAAAACTCAACAATTGGCTTCCTTTTTGTGATAACACAGAAAACCATTCTATATTCAGAATTTATGTTTGGGTTTCACCTTATTGGTACAGCCTTTTGCTTAGTCAGTTTTTGCTTTTTTCTTCTTTTTTTTTTTTCCTAAAGAATTGCTAGAAGCAAAATCTGGTGTCTTCATCTGTGTCATTTTTAGCATGGCAAATGTTGATGGTCTGTCAGAGAAGGAATTTGTGGTATTAAGAAGATGTAAAATAAGGGAAGAGTTCCCTTTTCACTACTTGGCCTGGCCATTACTGTGCCAACTTGCTTATTCATCAGAACAAATATTGTTACAGCTTTTTTTGGGGGGAAAAAAAACCAGATAGCATTTGAGGAAAGTGATAAGAACTGGGGGTTATGGACTGATAAAATTTGTGTCTCTTTTCTAGGGCACAGAGGTCAAAGCCATAACTTACTCAGCAATGCAGATCTGTGAAGATGAAAAGCCAGAAGTCTTTGTCATCATTGATATTTAAAGCAAGAAGAGTGTGCTTGAGTGGATATTGGTCATCATCTGGCAAAAGCCCCCCCTAAAGCTGTGGAAAAAACTCAGGAATTGGCAAGTTAAAACCAGAAATTGCAGGGAATGTCAGCCAGTGTTTTCCCTGAGACAGAGAATAAGAAGAATTAATTGGGGTTTTGGGGGATATGGAGAAGGAGAGGTTTGTACAGGTTAGAAGTCTCCCAGCAATGCTGGCAGTCAGCTTTTAAGGCTGATACATGTGCTGAGGGATGTATGAAACACAGAAATTGGTGGAGCTGATAAGTAAATACTCCCTTTCTGCAGGGTGGCAGGAGATAATGTTCATCTAGATTGATTTCATTTGCATATTTCATGGTCTAATTCTGAGCTGACGTCCCTCCTCCCCGTATTACATAAATCCAAAATAGCTGCAGTGGCTCAGATGTAATGTAGAAAAAAAAAACTTGAGTGTTTAAAATTAGCCACCTACAAAATGATACCAATTAAGCAAACAAACCACCACGTTTTTAAACGACTTTAAAAAAGAAGTCATGCCAGCAGGTGGTGCTGAATTGCTGTAAATAAATTGCCACGTGAAATCCTAAAGCATGTGACCGTGTACCTGGAATCCTTTTATCACTTCAGATAACTCTGAAAAGTTGGCAGCTTTGCTGCTGTGGTGGAAGGAGACGCACCAGGTTGTAAAGGGATGTTCCAGGTTCTCTCTGAGTTCACTCCCATCTGTATCTTGTGAAAACTGAGTCTTTTTTAAAAAGCAGATGGTTTGGGTCAGTCTTTAGAGAGGACAATACAGACCATCTTTTAATATATAAAAGGATTATGGACTTCACTGAATCAGAATTAATCAAAAATAATTTAAAGTGTGGGTTTTTTTTTTAAATCACAGGATGGTAAATGTGCATTACCTGCTCTTTTAATTTAATTTAAACATGAGGAGCATAGGCCTGGCCTGCTCTGTTACTGTAAATGCTCCAAGTGCCTCACCTCTGGAGGTGGTGTCTCATCCTATAAAGTCATCTTAAATAGTTCTGCTTTTATTTCCATGTTGTAAAGACTGAGGGATAAAACCCCTCTTATTTTTTAAGCAAGTCTCAATGTTGAAATAAAACTTGGACTGAAACAATTAATGGATTTGTGAGTGATTTTGACCTGTCAATTCAGACACAAATTAATTACACTTGTGTTGTGTTCCCCGCTAAGGCGAGCAGACTTTTTTTTATCAGTAAGAATTGCAACATGCCATTTTAATAGTACAAAATAAGTGTGATTTTAACAGTGGGTTTTCTTCCTCCTCATGCAGAGCCCCAAAGGCACTGAGGGCACGGCCGCCATTGCGGCCCCCTCAGAGGCCGCGCTGGAACCTCATTGGCTGGCTGGGTCACGTGACCGGGATCGGCCAATCGGGCGTCGAGTTGAGGCGGCTTTTGTTCTCCACAGCCTGAGGGGCCGCGCTGGGGCTGAGGGGAGGTGGCTGGGGGCGCTGAGCGCAGCCTTCCTTCAGCTCAGCTCTCTAAAACGTGTGGAAAAAATATGTGTGTAGTTCAATTTTAACTTCGTCGACAAATGCTGTGGTGCCCCAAGATCAGTCTCAGGCTGTAGTAACGCAGTGAAGTGCTCTACGTTTTGAAATGCTGACAGGAGCTTGCTAGGAAAATATTTGGAATTAACCTAAGTAAGTGTTACTCATTTCTTTTTTTCAACATTTATTAAGTACTTACTATAAAACAGGCATTAAATTCGCCTTGTTCCATTTGCACAGCTGTGGCAGGTTTCAGCTCTCAGTGCTGCTCACCCAGGCCTTTACAGGAGGCCACTGAGACAAATAACTACCTGAAAGGGGGTAATTAAAAAACACCTTTAGACTGCAAACCCTTCAGGGGGATGTCAAAGGATCCTGTTGATGTAGGGTAGAGTGATGAAGTACTTGGAAAAGACCTGGTTACTAAATGTACAAATCTCAAGGAAAACAGAAGAAGGCCGGAGGTTGGGAGAGCATTAGGGAATTATTCCAGAGGCTTGCTCCATGCTCAGTTTTCCCGAGTTTAATGGCAGCTGTTGGAGGCAGAACCTGGATGTGGATCAATATGACTGTTCTCAAACTCTCTGGGGGGAATTTCTGCTTTCTTGGCAGTAACCTCAGGCTACAGATGCTGCTGCTGGGAAAGGAAACACAGCATCAAATGAGACATGAGACCGAACAGTGGCTCTTTCTCAGGAGTACCCACTGGGAAATGCCATTCTCTGCTCTCAGACAGAAGGTTTCTTCTACGCGCTCCTTGAGCTTTTCTTTTTTTAATCATTTTAGTAGTGAGCGTTTTTAATTTCTCTCCCAAGTGCAGGTTCTCTGATCCAAGTGACTGGGGGAATAAATACGACTAAAAAAAGCTGAAGAGACTCCAGAACTACGAAGGTTGCTTAACCTCTGAGGGAAATTGTGCTTATAAAAAGTGTTTTCATGCTGTCAAGCACCCTAAAGTTATACAAGCAGGAGAGTCTTTCTAAAGTAGCTCCATGATCTTAAGTCATAAATGTCCCACTGAAATTCAAGGGACTTGGCCTCTTTATTCCTAGAGTAAGATAGATGAGTTTAAGCAAATCTTGCATCAATCCTGGAAAAACAAAAAATGGAAAAAACCTGACAACTGTACTTCCAGTGATTGCACTTTTATTTCCTTGGAACCACGTTGGTGTATCTTTCTATAAAATTCACAGTACAAAAAAAAGGCAAATTCATACTACCCGAGTGCACTACAGATGCTTTGGTCACCTACTCTACTCTGGCTGTGGGAGTTCCTAAATCATGCTTTTCTCCACTATAAGAAGCTGTAAGTTCACTGAGAAAACAAATCTCTGGCAAATAAGTTCTTCAGCAGGAAGAATTCCACTTGTTTCCTTCGCTCCTTTCTTAGGAAGTATCTGATGTCGTATGTACAAATTAATTACAGTATCAGCAAAAAAACATTTCTCAGCTGCTCACCTCAGCAAGAGTTTTTTCAAAAGCAAATTAGCAATGTTTGTTTTTTAAAAATCTGTATCGTACAGAACCTTTGTAGAACTGTAAATTGGTTCACACTTTCATAATGAGCAGCAGCTCTGAGCAAGTCTTGGATGAAATATAAAACAATTCTCCTAAATAGTTTCCAGATAATAAGTGAGCAGCTGGAATTTGATGTTCCTTGTGGGTCCCTTCCAACTCAGGCTATTTTATGATTCTCAGTACTTTCTGGATGACATTTAGAAGCAATTACACTGTTCCATGTCTGCAAAACAACTTGGTTTAGTCCAAATTTTGCTTCCCAGAACAGAATTTTAGCAATACTTCATTTTATTAAAAGTAGTAAACCAGCATTAGTTGGTAGGACGCAAGTCATTTAATCTGGAACACAACAATAACAAATACACAAAGATCTACCTAAGATTCGGCTTCACTTTTTCCTCTACCTCATCTGGAATATCATCATTATTGTGTCGGACAACCAAATTACAGGGCTCCTCCTCCATTGTCTCTTCATCCGATTTGTGCTCCTCCTCCAAAGCCCATTTGGGGCGTTTGTTTCCCGTGGAGGAGACAGGAGAATGTTCGGGTGCATCAAAATCCTCGGGGATGCTGTCAAAGTTGGCTTCTGCCAAGCACTTGTGGCACAGTCTGTAGCGTCGAGTCCCTTGCTGGACCACGCAGCCCGTGAGCTCCGTGACATGGCGCTTGCACTTCCTGCAGATCAGTTTGCCAGCCTGGTGTATCTGAAGGGATTTAAAATTTGCAAAGTCAGCCACCATCCTTTTTTTTAGACAACGAAAACGTGCCGAATCGCGCTAAAAAAAATGAAATTCTAAATACAATTTGCCACATTAAATAACGAATAATTCAAGCTGCCGTGCCGCTTTGCTGGTGTTGTGTCGCTGTTGTATCAGGATCAGCGAGAAACGACGCTGATTCCAATCGTAGAAGAAAAGGAATCCTTTATTTAATTTATAAACTGGTTTTATACGTTAGTTCCCTTGAATGGCACAAGCCCCTTGGTCCCTGACCATCCACCTCCTTAGAACGATTGCTTCGATCTTACAACACCCCTTTCAAAACATTTCTCTGGTCAGTATGACAACAACCTGCACCTGCAAGATGAAGAAAATAATTTACAGAAGCTTCTAACTGTTTTTCGGCCAGTGACAGAGGCAGAAAGCTGGAAAATCTCTCTGCAACCCAGCTTTCAGCGTCTACAGCGTTGGGTATGGAAATGCCTAGGCACCAGGGAAGCCTGCTGGGTTTTCCTACCGTTTGGAAGTGGTTGCGGAGGTGCTCCAGGCGGGTGAACCTCTTCCCACAGGCCTCGCAGGGGTAGGGCCGCTCCCCGGTGTGACACCGCAGGTGCCGCTTCAGGTCGGCGCGGCGCTTCACGGTGTGGGTGCAGAACGGGCACTTGAAGCGCATCCGGGGCAGGTCACCTGGCAGGGACAGGGCACACAGCAGAGCCTGGAGTGCTGCACTTGCATCAGTTTTCAGCTTAAAATACGTGACAGCTCAATAGAAAAAAATCCCCAAATATCTGGCATATTTGGATGCTTATATATGTATATATTATACTATATAGAAGTATATAACGATACATAAAATATAGGCTTTGGGGGATTTATATATATATATATATTTCCCACAGCTTGCATTTTTTTTCTTATTTAACATCTTAATTGACCACTCGATAGTGTTTTCTTTCTTCCTGACAATATTTTTTAGATATACAGGTGATCATAAATATGCAGCTATTTATATGTAGTCATCATATCTGACTCTTCCACCAGCTGATGGTTCATAGCTTTGACATTTATAATCTCTGTGTGATATATAAAGATGCCTTTAGAATATACAATTATGATCTATAGATATGTTCATTTCCAAAGGAATGCACATGGGAATAAACCTGTCAGCTTTGTTCCACCCTCTCAGGCAGGTGATGGCAGTAGTGTGGCCAAACAGCCATGAAGTCTGGGCTGGTTGGACCCCAAAATGCAACACCCGAGCAATGCCAAGACCTCTCACGTGAAGGACTTGGGTTGGGTTGAGGTTGAACACCTCTCCTACTGCCAGGTATTGGAGAAATTCAGTCCTTCAGGTCCCCAAGTCCTTTGAGGCTTCATTAAACTCCAGTTGGGCCGAAATAATCAGGCATGTTTTGGTTGAACTTCACAGAATACCTGGGTCAGTCTGGCTCTCCCATTCCAATTCCCATGCCCTGTTTCGACTGCAAAATCTTAATGTTAGCACTAAAATTGAGTACATAAAATCACCTCTAATTCTAGGCACCTTTTTGGTCTCCATGCAGCCATACAAATTCCCTCCAAATCATCACCTGAATTCTCCTAAATAAAACCAAACTTTTCCAGAGGGTTTCTGTTGTTTACCTTCATTCCAGCTACTCATCACCCCTAAAATTGTGGGCATTGAGGTGTACAGTTCTTCTGCCTTTAACTCCATGAACTCGGGAGTTCTGGAAAGTTCTTGTTCTAGCTGAGTAACCGACCACCTCTTGGCTACCGCCTCTGCTCCGTGATGATATCCATAATCATCCCGATCCACGTCGTTCTCGGCATCGAACTCAGCCTCCTCTCCCCCCTGGGAGATGTGACTGGAATCCGAGGCTCCGGCTCGCTCCGCTCGGTCCGATTTGCACCCTCCCAGCTCCCGGCTCTGCGACAGCCCCAGGTGCTTGCGGCGCTTCCTCGCGGAGCCCTGTTTCCTGCCTCTTTTGGACAGCTGCGTCTCTGCCCGCTGCAGGATCACCTGTGAGGACAGGTAGCTGCTGTAACTGCTCCAGGAGTTTTCATTCCCGTTAGGCTTTTCATCCGGGATCGAGTAGGAACGCCGGGGGTTGCTCTTTGCTTTCCTTCTGGAGCGATAAAGAGCCGGGCGGGCGGGTTCAGTGCTCGCACTTTTGGCCGAGAGGCTGAGGTAATGATCCTTTTCCTTTTCATTAATATCCAGTGAGGACTTAATGAAGGTCTTACAGACATTGAGGATATCTGTCATCTGCAGATAGCTGGCAGCCGACATCACTTCGATCACATTCTGACCCGTTAAAGACAATATCCCTGAATACACAAAGTCCAGGATAACCATGAACGTTTCTGGAGAGAAGACCTCGAACGTGGCTATTGTTGGCTGACTCGTTTCCTTCGAGCTCTGCGAAAGGAGCATTTTGAAGTAGCCGCTGCTGGCAAACAGCACATTGCGATGGGCTTTGAAGACCTTTCCCTCCACCAGGATGTTGCAGTCACAGAACAAGTCCTGCTTCCGCTGCTCGTTCAGCTGCTCCAGGAGGTGAGACTGGTGGGAAGAAATCTCCATTCCAGGCAGGGAGTAAGAGGAAGGTTTGCTGTAAAGGAAAAAACATCACAATGACAATCTAAATCGGTGATGCTGAATCCTAATTTAAAGAGATGAGCTCTCATTTAAAAGAACGCTATCGCATTCCCAATATACCTTAATCTCCCTGCGGCTGCTACTCTGCATAACAAGAGAGAAGAAACTTAACAACTCCAAAAGAGGTGAAAAGATGTCCCAGCGGGATTACTCCGGATCCCAAAAGAACGAAAATCATGTCGACCAAGCCATGATGGTTCCCAGACTGAGCAAAAGACCTTGGCCCTCCCGCCGTGGGCAGAGCCGCGGCTGACGCGGGTCCGCGGTGGGCGAAACCTCTGCCCCGGCGCATCGGGACCGCTCGAATGCGGCGGCAGCGCCCCGGGGCCGCGGCCCTCCCGGCCCGGACCCCCCGGCATCGGCCGCGGCCGCCGTCACTCACCCGCCCGCCCGGCCGAATTGGCCGCTCGCTCCCCGGCAGCCCGGGACGCCCGAGG
>VWZW01002329.1:27641-47414 GCA_013397115.1 Edolisoma coerulescens | reverse complement strand
CGGGGGGAGCGGGCGGTGGCTGCGGGGTCCCCGGCCCCGCCTCGGGGCTCGCCGTGCCTGGAGGCGCCGCGCCGCTGCTCCCGCAGCCCCGAGCCCTGCAAGCCCGAACGGGAGAGAAACAAAAGGTATTTGCTGACGTGGGCGTTGGACAGAGACGCCCGAGGGCTGGGGACACAATTAAAGGGGCAACGCACCGATTGCAGCCGCAGCCCAGCGCCTGCCTCGGCCCGAGCGCCCCGCGGCCGCCGCCGCTCGCCGCTTCCCGCACCCACACGCTGCCCCGGAGGGGACGGGATGCCCTAGATGCCTCCTTTTCACACCTTTATCTATAGCAGGGGCCTCGATGACCCAAATCCTTCTCCTTTCTCTTGCAGCATCCTCCAAAGGAGATGTGACATCTTCTTTTCTCTGTTGGTATCTGTTATCTTCTGAAGAAAGCATGTCTGAAAGAGAAACCTGAACCTCTCACCTTCTCTCCCTCGAAGTTTAGTATCTTTCTCCTTCCTCTTCTTACCACCAGGGTCTTTTCTGTGATTTTGACGCCCCAGTTATTTTTCATAAATATTTATTTTCCCATGGAAACCATTCTTCCTTACCCGAGTCCTTTGTGGCGTTTTTGGCCTTCCCTTCCCTAACTTCAGACGTTCCACCTTGAAACAATTTCTCTCTCTTTCCCCAGTGTAGCAAAATTGACTAAAGACCCTTTACCTAGAAGATAACAAAGCAAAGACTCTTTCCTTTGATCATTAGGAGCATTCTTCCACTAATTCATACACATTTATTCATCTCCAATTTATATCCATTCGTATTTTATATAAATATATATATATATGGTTTTTATATACATAACAATATTTTTCCGTCTTATTTCCCCCTTTTTTATAAACTTTTTTAGTTTTGTAGATTCTCCTTTCAAACTCAGGCCGTGCTCTTAAAATGTTCATGAAGCCCATTCTGCTTCTGTAAGATTCTGCTCTAAATTAATCATTCTTGAACATGGAACAACTGGAATTCACACCAGCTTCTCACAGCTCTTACCACTGAGAAATAAAGAAGCCAACCAACTAAACAATCAGATTGTTTAACGTAACGCAGAACATTTATTTCTAGTGTCAGGCTTTAATACCTCTTGAATTCATTCCTTTAAAGTTTATTTTTGCCTGTCAAGCCAACTAAGTCGCACCTTTTTTATTTACCATGGAATCAAAAGAATCCCAGGATGGTTTGGGCTGGAAAGGACCTTAAAGACCATGGGCAGGGACACTTTCCACTAGACCGGGTTGCTCAACATTCGACATATTTTTTTCCACATTTATGCCCAAAATATTTCAACAGCTGAAAGCTTCCCTTGGAAAAGAATTATCTGGAGGTATTTGTTCTGTTTGAGTTGCCTGGGTGGTGCTTTCACTCCTCTGTCAGTGGGGGTTTGTATCAATGTCACCAGGAGCTCGAGGGTTCTCCATCTGCCAGGAACAGGCAAGAGAATTTAAAAAATATGGGGAAAATTTTCAGTGATATCTAGAGGAGCTCAATTAGAATTTTTAAAGACGCCGCGAGAGCTTTCCTCAGAGCACTTCCTGCTCACTGCTCTGGGCTCTGCATCCAGGAACAGCCAGGGAACAAACTTTGCTTTTCTCATACATAACGCAGCCCAAACAATCCCAGACAAGCAGCGAGTTTTTTGGTTCCTGTTTCTAAATTTTAGAGCCGCTGATTCCAGCTGAGAAAGTCCCACTTGAAGCTGAGATGCTGTTTGGAGAGTTTATCCAGTGGGAATGTGCTTGGCAGCTGTGTGAAGGAGGCGAAGGAGGTGCTCCTCACAGCCAGAGTGTTGCAGAGCAAGACCAAGAGTCTGCTCTTCAGAGAATTTACCAATTACTCTAAAAAAATTACGTTTTTCTTGCTGATACAAAAATTAATGTACATTTCTCCTCGGGTTTGGTAACCAAATATGATTATCAGTAATAATATATAATGGTATAGTGTATTATATAATAATAGTTTAATTAACAGTAATGTCAGTTAAAATAGTTCAGTTTTCCTCAAAATAAATGTTCCTCGAGAATCACAGCCTTCAGTGATGGTGCATTATATATATATATATATATATATATATATATATTTGAAATATCCAGGGATATTTTTTACCAAGGAAAAACTCAAGAGCCTATACTAGAACAACTTAAGGAACAGTTCAAAGCCTAGAAATTAATTAAGACTGAGATTGCAATTTTCATGTGATCACTGCCAGCTTGGATTTGGGTTTACTTCATTTGCATCATCCTTCCTGTCCTCGGCTTTCCCCAGCACCAAACCAGGAGAGCTGAATCGCCCAAGATTTGAGCTGCACTTTAAACCAAGCACAAATCCGAATTTCCAAGTACAAATCCCTGCAGCCTCCGGGTCACCAGGAGATCTCTTCCTTTTCCAAAAGGATCAGGAAATCGGAATTTCCTGTCCTAAACCCCTGAGTGCGGGGAGGAATCTTCCCTCTGGCAGTAACACACAATTTAGGAAAAACCTGAGATTTGGTGGCGGCGTTTCCAGAGGCTGCTCGTGCATCTCAGAATTTCTCAGGAGTTTCATCTACGCAGGAACCCCAAATCCTGTTCCAGCAGGACAATTAAAACTTCTCGTTAAACTCTTATCTTCAGTTTCCCGGAACACCCAAATGTCCCATATTTGCATACAGCTCACGGTGATGATTTAGGGCTGGATCCAAACAATTCTCCTCCCCAAATCATCAGCGAGTTCTTTGACACCTTCTGATGGCCCTTGACTGCCCTGCTCCCCTCCCTCCTTCCCCCACCCTCATTCCCTCTGAGTTCTTCAGCGCCTCGCATCTTTCATATCAATAAAAAAAAAAAAAAAGGAAAAATTGTGTACTTGCGGCCAGATTTGTGAAATATTCCATATAATTCAAAATTATCTGGAAAGAATATTTGGGATGCTGTTCCCCCCCCTCCCCGCATGCATTTCCTCCCAGCTGGGTTCGGTGTCTGCCTCCCAGCAAGAAAAATGCAAAGTTTTACAAGGAGTTTAAGAAGTTGAATTAACATAAAACTACAAAGACTGTTAAGAAAACCAAGTCAGTGTTAATAAAATCAAAGATTTTCTAAAAATCTCACTTGGCTGGGGTTTAAGTGAACAGGACCCTTTAGTCCTTTCCTTCCAAAAACCTGATTTTTCTTGCAAACTAGCTGTCCCCAGAAATGGATCTATTCATTTTTGATTGGATTAATGGAATGGAAATATTAATTCTTTAATTTTAATGCAAGAAATTGAAACGTGAGCCTCCATCTCGACACTCTCAGGTTTACTCAGTCAACATTTGAACGGTAAAAAAATCCAAGCAACCCTCTCAGAGAGTTTTATTTTCTAGACAATCAAAAAACTCCAGAATGCTCCAAGATCCACAAATATAATTCAGTCACTTCTACAAATAAGGTTCAGTTCATAAGAATTTGTCATCATTACTGGACTAAAGGACTTGGGTTATGAAACTGTCTTACAAAACATCAGGAAATTAAACGACCACATTTGGAAGATTTACAAGGGCTTTGCACCAAGAGGTTCAATGCACTACAAATACCAGTGCAGCACGAATTCCTTCCGTGAAATACAGTGCATTTATGTGCAAAAATACATTAAAATGTGTATTCCTAAACAAAGTCAAGTACAATGAGCTAAGCCTTCAAGATGTGTCGTCTGCACGGCCTTTAAAAACCTTTGAGAAAGAGATTCTATTCGAAAGAACTCCCCTAAAAACGTGATTTTTGATTCTTCACCAAGCACCGTGGGAAGGTTTTTAAACAGCAAACATCATTTTCCTCAAAGCTTGTAGAGGCTGGATCCACAAACGGAAGATTTCAGGGAAAAAAACATCCAGAAAACTAAGTGGGAAGCACAAGCAAAGGGATTTACATCAACACCCCGCTCACAAGGACGTGGAGGAACTACATCCTCTTCTACGGACAAAGGCTGAAAGGACTCCACCAAGGGAAACAAAGCAGCACAAAATGACAAATTCAACAGGAAAACACCGAGTTTGGTGGTGCCTTTCCCCGTGGAAAAGCCTCCCCCCCGCCCACCCCCGGACCCCTGACAGCTCCATTCTCTAGGCACAAGACACACAAGAACAATCTCTAAGACCAAAGACTGGCAGGGTGAAGGAAAAAGCTCTCTGCAGCCTTTCCTGCAGCTCTTGCAACACCCAGACTTCTCCGAGGGCTTCGTTCTCCCTGCTCCGAGTGGCTCCACGGGCTCAGAGCCAGCAGAGCTCGGCTTCCCAACCTCGTGGGGCACGAGCCAGAACCAGGCTCAGCTGATATTCCAGGTCTGGTGGCTTCTACCAATATTTACAACGAGGTGGAATCTTCATGACCAGAACTGGGGATGCCTGGTCACTAAATATCTTTTTGGATCCCTGTTTACATTCCTGCCCCACTTCCAGCAGCAAGTCTCCCGACAAACACGGATTATCCGTGGATCTTTCCCAGGTGCTCTCAAGGCAGAAAGTGCCTCCTTTATCTCCTTTATCACCCTTTGGTGTTGGATGGACTCACCAAAAACCCAGAAGTCCAAAAGACAAGCCCTGGGAGGCTGGAAGGGGCATTTCAAAAAATTCCAGCAAGATTTACAAGCCCCACATTTTGCTTGGGTTTTCAAGAGCACCGAGGAGCCAAAAGCACAGCAGGACTTCAACTCCAAATGTGGCACCCACAGGAGTTGTCCCTTCGATGTCCCTTAATTCAGATTGACTAAAACAGGGGCTCTAGAGCAGGGAAGTTTGTAAAGGTCTTCTCCCAGCTACTACAAACTCAAATTTTGGGTTCCAGATGGCCTGGAACAGGGGTGACTGAAACTCACCCAAATTAAGGGACAGAAAATAAAAATAGCACATTACGTGGTGACATTCCTCAAGAACTTGGACCAGAGCACTTCAAAAGAAGTCTCTTTACCTTTTGCTCCATTCAGCAACCACCAGTGAAGTGATTTCTTTAAAAAGAACTTTACTTCTTTCCTCATCCTACCTGGTGTGGCAAGGAACCCTTGACTGCACTGGTGAGAGCAGAATCAGCTCTCACAAATAAACCTGACATCACCGTGGGACTGTTTCACTGCTGGATGAAGCAGAGGGAGAAGCTGAATTGCTCTTTTTCAACGTGTAAAAGGAAAGCACGAGGCATGCAGTAAAAAACCCCTGGTTAAATCAGAGGGCTCTTGGGTTTTTTAGGTCTGCCAAGTGTAAAATCTTTACACCAAAACCCTCAAGGAACACTGCATCAAGTGGGAGGAACTGCTCGCTCTTTTGTCAGCCAAATCTGTCTACAGAATCCTGATCCAGCACTTGCTCCAGCCAAAAAGACTCATCAGATTTGCCTTTTCACAAAAACACTTAAGAGCAGCAGAGTGCAGAAGCTTTAACAGTCTTATTTCACAGTATATTTCAGTTTTGTCCCTTTGTCAGGGACCAGGAGGTCACCCCTAAGCAAACAGGCTTTCTCTTGGTGGTGGGTTTTCTTCTAAAGCTTCCCAGCCTGAGTTTTGATAGCTCTTATCAACTTGCTGCTGGAAAGGTGACAAAATCTCACCTCCTTTGAAAACCTTTAGCTGCCCCAGCAAAGAAACAGGAGGTTCACAGTGCAGTGTTTTAGAAAAAGAAATAAATAAATATTGGATAAAGTCACAAAACATAAACCATGAGAGGATCCCCGACTTCTGAAAGAAATGACAGTAAAAGAAAAGGATTCAAAAAGGGCATTCAGAGCTCTTCTAAAGCATAGCTCAGATGTTTCACTGCTCCTCAGCTACACCAGGTGTGGATCTGGTTATTCAATCTGCCAGAGTCAGAATTCCCAAGGAACCTGCTTGACAGCTTTTAACTCCTATTGTAAAAAGCTGAAAAGAATTTGGGCTTTTCTCCTAGTCCAGGCCACTAAGATACCATTATTTTTTGCTTGATATTTAAGCCAAGACTACTGATATCTGAGTGACATTAAAGACACAGCTGAAGATCTGCAGCCCTGAGCTCTTAGGAGAGGAAGATGCAGGAAAAAAATGCAGAAAGAGAAGCTCGATCTCTAAATTCCTGCAATTAAGGACATGTGAAATGTATTTATTCTTCCTGTCTATCCTTTCAGCAGCAGCACATTTTTGTTTTGCTTTGTTTTTTTTGTTATCCTGGTTTTTCTGCCCTGGTTTCCAGGTCAATTCCAGTCTCAGCAAACACTTACGGTTCGTAATTTAGATAACACTGTCCTAAGACAGAAGGATCACAGATCAGCTTGGAAAAGTCCCAAGGTAAGAGATGGAAACCACATTTCCTATCATCTTCAGAGAAAAGGTGATGCCCCTTTCAGATCAGGGATTGAGGACCACGACTCATTACTTGAAGAAACCTGTCCCCAAAACAACCCAGAGATGTTCCACCTGCAAAACCAAAACCAGGAGGCAGAGAAGCTGCTCAAGTCCAACCTCTGTGAACCCCAGAGAGAAGATTCCTCGCAGATTTCTGGTGCACAGCACTGAAAAACTTAAAAAAGCATTAAAAATTCCAATTCTCCCCGCTCTTGAATTAAAAACCAGAATCATAAAAACCAGCACAGTGTCACTGATGGGGCAAATGTGCATTTTTCTGTCGCAGCCACTGCCAGGGAACCTCTCAGTGCTCCCCCTCTCCTCTCACTGCTACATCAGAGCTTCTCTGTCCGACAAACTCCGCTGGATTTCCCGCTTGTCGTCGCCATCATCATCATCATCATCATCATCTGGCTCGTTTTCCTCTCCAGACTCCACATAGATGGGCCAATCGTTGTCAGCATCCCCTTTTTCCTGGCCTTCTGAGGATGTTTCCATGAGGCTGAGGTTGATGGGCACGGAGTCCTCGTGGGTGGTGGTGACACAGGTGCAGCTGTCGCAGAGCCCGAAGCGCCGCAGCCCCGGGGACAGGCTGTTGGTGAAGGTTCTCCTGCAGCCCTTGCAGATGATGGGCTTGTTGGAGCGATGGACCTGCAGGGAAAAAGAGCAAAATTGGGGAAAAAAAAAAGGCAATCTGGTGGTTTGGAGAGATTGCCAGAACGGGAAAACAGCCACACTTCAGCTGGAGGGGATCCTGTGGTGTTTCTGGGCTGCCCAAGTGTGAGAATCGTGGGATGGGTTGGGTTGGAAGGGACTTAAAGCTCATCCAGCCCATCCCTGCCATGGGCAGGGACACCTTCCCCAGTCCCAGGTTGCTCCAAGCCCCGTCCGACCTGGCCTAGGACACTTCCAGGAATGGGGAATCCACAACATCACCGCCCTCACAGGGCCAAAGTCCTTCCCAAAATCCAGTCTAACAGACTGGGAAAACAAAATGCCGAAATCCTTAATTCCCACTTCAGGAGAAACCCCAAACATCCAATGGACCGAAACAAGGAACCAAATATTAACTGAAAAGTTCTGCATTGGCAACAACCGTTTCCTCCGGCGTATTTTGGGAAACACGACTGGAAAACACGGAGAAAGCCTGTGAGGTGAATCCCGGGTGGGCAGGAGGGCCCGGACTCACGCTGAGCGCGTGGCTGCGCAGGTGCTCCTGGCGGGTGAAGCGCTTGCCGCAGGTCTCGCAGGGGTAGGGCCGCTCCCCGGTGTGGGAGCGGATGTGGCGCTTGAGGATCCCCTTCTGCTTGGCCGTGTAGGGGCAGAACGGGCACTTGTGCAGCTTGATGGGCACCACCAGCACGTCACCTTGGGGAGAAGAGCACACGGGGGGTGAGCTCAGGCACCTCCTGAGTGTCGCTGTTGTACCAGGCGAGAAACGACGCTGATTATTTATTGAATTTATAAGCTGGTTTTTATGTCTTAGTTCTCCTCAAAGGCACAAGGCCATTGGTCTCTGACCATCCGCCTCTTTAGAATAATTAGATCTTACAATGCTCATTTCAAAGTATTTCTCGGGTCAGGATGACAACAACTTTGCGCTTACAAGATGAAGGAAATAGTTTACAGAAGCTTCTAACTGTTTTTCGGCCAGTGTCTGTGAGAAAGTAAAGACTTGCTCACAGAGGCAGAAAGCTGGAACATCTCTCTGCAACTCAGGTTTCAGTGTCCACACCTGAGCTCCATCCTGCTCACTGCAGATCCGAGGGCAGAGAGCTGCCCTGGCCCCTCTGCCTGGGCTTGGCTTACCTGGGCTTGGCTTACCTGGGCTTTGCTCAACTCGTGCCATTGCAGAACTCACGCAGCTGCAGGTGCCCTGCAAAATCAGCCTGGCTGCTGCTCACGACAGCCAAACACATTCCTTTGATTTTAAGAAGCCGTTTAATTAAGAGCCAAAAATCTGCTTTTAGTGCAGAGGGGTCTCTGCTCCATCTCAGCCACTTCCTGGTTTTTTTTCATTACTAAACCATTAACATTAAACAGCATCAGAAATGAAAACCTTGAACACAAACTGCAGGCAGGAATAGCACATTTTGTCCGTGTGCTTTTATATTTAGATCTGAAAATACAACTCTTTGTTTCTACTGCCTCCCTGATGAAGCACTCCAATGTATTTCCTGACAATATTTTACTGTTCCTAAAAACCAAACCACGAGTAATGCACAATTTACAGAAGAGGATTAAATTTGAAGATCCCATTTGACATCAACGTGGGCATTGCCAAGTTTTTCAGCACCAGCCCAGCTTCCCTTCCAGCAGAAAGGTGGAGATGTGATGCCAAAGGATTAATTTCCCCTGTTCCAGGCACTGATTCAGGGCAATGTTTTGTGTGTCAAGCAGATGAGGTTGCAGAGCATCCTTTGTATTAAGGTTTATCCAACCCACTATCAAAAAAGGCGTGTCTGGTATTAACGATGTGAGTGAGAGTCATCTCACCCCATTTCGGAGCTTCCCAAAGGATTGCAAATCCCTGCTGGGCATTTAGAGCTCCATTAAAACCCCAACCAACCCAGTTCTCAGCCCTGCCTTGCTTCCAGTGCTCTTCCAGTGCCTGTTTCCCCTCCTTCTGCTGCGAAGGGGACCAGGATGATGGAACAGAGGCGGATACTTGAAAAGAAATAGTGTTTATCTCATCTGATAACCCCAGTGCACCATTCTGCTATCAAAACTTTGTATTTCTCATTTCTGGTGCCTTGTGAGAGAGCTGAGGCAGAAAGCTGAGAAACTCCCACTCTCCTCAAGGCTGTTTTAGCATTTTAGCACAGAAACAGAAGGAGTGGAAGGTTTGGTTTTCTTTCCCTCACTCCTACCTCAAACCCATCTCCCACCAACATTTCTGCTACGTTGTCAGGACACCTGATGTTCCCTATCAAGCTCTGGAAGCATTTCCCTTTTAATGCCTCATTAACAGCCTGGAGATGTTGAGAGAGGAAAAAGAGAAGTGAATTTGGAGTTGGATGTCCTTGCCTTGCCACACACATCGAAAAGCACCAGCAGGAGTGGTGCCAGCCCTGCTCTGAGAGCTGCTGGTGACAGCAAACCCTGGATCTGTGATTTTATCAGCGCCTCATTGGAAAGCAGTGAGAGGATTTGTCAGGTTTATTGGCTTTAAGATCACACAGGCAGCTTGAGCTGGAGAGGACAGGAAAACAAAACTTGTTGGCTGCAGTCAGTGCCAGCCCTGTGGCATTTGTCACATCCCTGGCACCTGTGGCACTTGCAGCTTGTCAGAGCCACCTCCACAAGGCTGTTTGGACGAGGCACTTATCAAAAAGCAGATAAAATGCCCAAATCTTTATTGTCCACATCAGGAGAAACGCACTTGGGCGTGATTTTTGTCTTCTCCAGGTGCCTGACACTGCTGCCAGGAGATATTCCTGAGATATTCCAAACTGCTGCTGGGCTCGGGGCAGCAGCAGAACCCCAGTGAGCAGCAGGTGAAAAGTGAAAAAAGCCTCATCTTTATGCCACACCACGGAGTTTAAAGCCCTCAGTGCTCCTAAAGGACTGGCAGGAATCCCTCAGTGTTGGATAAAACTGATTCCTGCCCTCTGAAGCTCCAGGCAGGAGCAAACAGCAGGACTGGCAGGAGCTCCAGTGGGATGAGCTCCTGCAGCAGATCCCTCTGGTGGCAGCTCAGCTCCTCTTGGATTGCTCTTTATGAGGGAAAAATTCTTTTTAAAAACGCACCAGCCATTCAACGAGGTCCCACTGAGTTTGTTTATTGAAGCAGAATCGCCCCCACCGGGGTCTGGGGGTGATTTGGGAGCTCCAGCTGCTGCTCCAGAGCTCTCAGGAATACTCACCTCCCACGGGCTGCACCGAACAAACGAGTACAGCTGCTTTTCAAGTGCACAACAAGAGTTTATTTCACCGTGCCAAAATAATTCAGCAAAATATTCCTCAACAAGAAGTCGACCCGACAAAACCCTTCCCCTTCCTCGATTCCACAGCCTTGCACCCCCCTGCCCCGGACTCCTCTCACCTGTGTCCTCACCATACCAGTCGCCGTGAATGTCCATCATGGAGCTCAGGGCTACTCCTGCATCCTCAGCCCTCCCCTCCAATCCCCGGACCAAGTGATGCACCACGTCCTCCTTCCTCGGGGCCGAGCTGTTGCGCAGCAGAGCCTCCAGGAACTGCTTCATGTGGTAATTTTCGCACGCCAGCTCCACGGGCTGCCCCTCTTCCATCTGCTCCAGCGCCAGCGGCCCGGGGCACCGCGGCTCGCCCGCCTCCGCCTCCACCTCGTCGGGGTCGAACTCCACTTTGGGGTGCACCCCTTTGGGCAGCGAGGGGGCATCGGGGCACCCACTGCTCAGGGGGTCCCTGGCCACCAGCTCCAGGGGGTGGCAGCCGCTGCAGTCCCCGCAGGGAGGGTCCCTCCGGCACTGCGGGACCCTCTCCTTCTCCGGCAGGCAGCACGCGGAGGTGGAGCCCTGGCTCCTGGAGCCCAAGGAGGTGCCCTCGCTGTTGGAGCTGCCGCTGTCAGCCTGGTAGAAAGCCGCTTCCCTCTCCATCTTCCTGCAGATATCCAAGGAGGACCTGATGTAGGTTTTGCAGAAGTTGACCACGTCGGTCATCTGCAGGTAGCTGGCGGCGGACATCACCTCGATCACGTTCTCCCCGCACAGATCCAGCTTGCCCGAGTAGAGGAAATCCAGGATGATGGAGAAAGCCTCGGAGGTGACGATGTCCAGCGAGGCCGTGCTGTGGCGGCCGCTGTCCTGGATGTAGTGGATGAGCAGCGCTCGGAAGTAGCCGCTGTTGGCGAACAGGATGTTCTTGTGGGCTTTGAAGATCCTGCCCTCCACGATGATGCTGCAGTCGCAGAAGAAATCCCGCTTGCGCTGCTCGTTCAGCTCCCCCAGCAGCTTGGCGTAGTACGACTGCACCTCCATGGCTGTGCCGGGAACAGAGCGAGCCGTCAGCACCGGGGGGACACCGGGGACACCGCGGGGACACCGGGAACAGGGGGAGCCGTCAGCACCGGAGGGCACCGGGGATACCGGGGATACAGCGAGGACACCGGGGACAGGGGGAGCCGCGCCAGCGTCACGGGGACACCGGCAAGGATCGTCCTGCCCGGTACCAGGAGTCCCACATCTCTCCAAGGACTGTCTCGCCCGGTACCGAGTCTCCGTTCTGCCCGGTACCAGGAGTCCCACATCTCTCCAAGGACTGTCTCGCCCGGTACCGAGTCTCCGTTCTGCCCGGTACCAGGAGTCCCACATCCCTCCAAGGACCGTCCTGCCCGGTAGCAGCATCCCCTAGAACGCCGAGGACCTCGGTACCGGCATACCCCGGGGCGCCAAGAACCATCCTGCTCGGTACTGGGATCTCTCCCTGCTCCAAGGGCCGTCCCGCCCGGTACCGGGGTCTGTCCCGCCCGGTACCGGGGGTCTCATACCCCTCCAAGCACCGTCCCGCCCGGTACCCACGGGATATCCCGCCCCACCAACGACAGTCCTTCCCACTACCAGCATCCCCTAAAACGCCAAGGACCACCGTGCCCGGTCCCGGGATACCCCGCCGCGCCAAGGACCGACCTCCCGCTCGCGGCATCCCCCGGCACGCCAAGGACCGTCCTGCCCGGTACCGGGACCCCTCCCCGCTCCAAGCACCGCCCTGCCCGGCCGCGGGGTGCCCCGGAACGCGCCCGTGCCCGCCCCGGGGAGCGCTCAGTGCCCACAGCTCCCCTCCGCCCGGCCCCGCTCCGGCCCCGCTCCCGGTCCCGCCCGGCCACCGTACCGGGCCCGCCCCCGGGGCGGGGCAGGAAGTGACGTCAGGGGAGGCTCCGGGGCGGGGCCCGCGGGGTGAGGGGNCGGCACCGGGAGCGGCACCGGGAGGGAGCGGGGCAGGGAGCGGCGCGGGGACAGGGAGCTGGGGGTTGGGGTGTCGGGGTCTGGATTTGGGGTCGGGATCTGGGATCGGCATCTGGGGTTGGGATCAGGATCTGGAATTGGGATCTGGGATCAGGATCTGGAATTGGGATCTGGGATCAGGATCTGGAATTGGGATCTGGGATCAGGATCTGGAATTGGGATCTGGGATCAGGATCTGGAATTGGGATCTGGGATCAGGATCTGGGCTCTGGGATGTGGATCGGGGATCTGAGGTGTGGGATCAGCAGCTGAGATCTGGATCTGCGGTCTGGGGTCGGGATCTGGCTCTGGGGCCGGGATCTGGGTCTGGGGTTGGGATCTGGCTCTGAGGTCGGGATCTGGGTCTGGGGTCGGGATGTGGGTCTGGGGTCGGGATCTGGCTGTGGGGGCTCGGTGTGGGGTCCTGCTGTGGGGCCGGGTGTGTGTCTGGCTGCGGGCTCGGGCCCTGACGCCGTGTCCCGCGCAGGGAGGACGGGGGCTGGTGGCGGAGCTGGCTCCAGCAGAGCTACCAGGCCGTCAAGGAGAAGGTGGGAGCGGCCGGGACCCGCCGGGACCGGGCGGGCGGGACCTGCGGGGCGGCCCCGGACTCCCCAGGGTGGGATTTGGGATTGTGTTTGCCGGGGATCTTCTGGCTGAGCGAGCACCAGGTCGTGTCGGGCTCTGTCGTGTGGAAATCACCCCCTGAGCACGGAGGGTTGTGCTTCCAGCAGGGCTTTGTGCTCTGTAATTTCCTGCCCGTGGTAATTACACACAAAACTTCCAACCAGCCTTTTCCCAACCTGTGTTTTTCCATTCTTGGCTTGGAAACCTCCTGGAATGTGTTTTGGCCATAGCAGATGCTGTTGTTATTCTGGTTATTCTGGTTTCACGCACTGCCCGGGTCGGCGTGAGGGCTCAGCAGGGCTCAACTCCCACACTTGAGTTTTTGTGACGTGCTGGGAGCCATCCTGGTTTTGTTGGAGATCCAACGGCCTGGACAATCCATCTGCTGTCTCCTTGCAGTCCACAGAGGCTTTGGAATTCATGAAGCGGGACCTGGCCGAGTTCACGCAGGTGGTGCAGCACGACACGGCCTGCACCATCGCCGCCACGGCCAGCGTGGTCAAGGACAAGCTGGCAGTGAGTAGGGGCTGGGAGACCTTCAAGCCCATCCAGTGCCACCCCCTGCCCTGGGCAGGGACACTTCCCACCATCCCAGGTTGCTCCAAGCCTCATCCAGCCCGGCCTGGGATGTTTCCAGGGATGGGGCAGCCACAGCTTCTCTGGGGATTCCATCCCGCTGCCCTCACTGGGAGGGATTTATTCCCAATATCCCATGAAATCCCAGCATCCCTCAGCTTAAGGCCGTTCCCCCGTGTCCTGTCACCCCGTGCCCTGGTAGATGAGCAGAAAGGAGGGGTCCTGTGGTTCCCTCTCCCCTTGTGCTCAGCAGGTGGGACCCTGGCGGTGTCACTGCAGGGTGACCCGGGCTCCCCACGCGAGCTGTGAGCCTCAGCCCTGCACGGCTGCTGCTGGGCCAGTCCCAGCCCAAACCTGGCTGTGTCCTTCCCACCCGAGGCAGGTGCCTCCCACCACACCCTTCCAGCCCAGCCCCCTCCCTAGCACTTCCCTGGAAGGCAGAGATCCCCCTTCCTTAAGGATCCTCCCCGGAAATTCTGGGATCTTCCTGACACTGTGCTGCCTCTCCCCTTGAAGAGGACAGAAGGTTCCTCAGGTGCCACGGAGAAGGTGAGGAAGGGGCTGTCTGACTTCCTGGGGGTCATCTCGGACACCTTTGCTCCCTCACCGGACAAGACCATTGACTGTGACGTTATAACGCTGATGGCAACGCCCTCAGGTACCACCGAGCCCTACGACAGTGCCAAGGTGAGGCTCCCAGTCCCGGGGGGAGGCTCTGGCATGTGCCATCCTCAGCCCTGTCCCCTGCCTCTGCTGCTGTCCCCTGCCCTCACAGATGTCCCTGTGTGTCTCCTCCAGGCTCGTCTCTACAGCCTCCAGTCCGACCCAGCCACCTACTGCAACGAGCCCGACGGTATGGGAGGGTGCAGGGGGTCCAGGGTGCTGCCCCTGGGGGGGTCTGGGGGTCAGCTGGAATTCCCTGAAGCCTTTGGCCAGCAGGGCTGGCCTGGCTGGAGCTGGGGCCAGCTCTGGAAAGCAGATCTGGCTCTTACATCTGGCTCTAAGGACCAGCTTAGGCTGAGTTTACTGGCCCAGTTTAAACTGGTGCCACGTGGCCTCGGGCTGGCAGAGGAGCTCTGAGCCCTATGTCTCCCTCCTCTTTTGCCCCAGCATCTCCCCAATGAAACTTCCCCAACTTTTCCTGCCCTTTTGTGCCAAGGATTGTTCTCCCTGTGCTTGTCCCAAGCAGGCCCTGCTGAGCTGCTCGAGGCCTGGCTCGCTCAGTTCAGCCTGGAGGAGAAGAAAGGGGAGATTGCAGAGCTGCTGGCAACCAGCCCTTCCATCCGGGCCCTCTACACCAAAATGGTGAGGCCCTGCCTGGGCAATTCCTGACTTGGGGAATGCTGCAGGGAAGCCCTGAGCTCTTTGTCCCCTGCAGTTGGCGTGGAAACAACTGTGGTTTCGTGGTAAATGATGGTGAAATAGTTGCAATAAAATGGTAGCTGAAGCTTTGGGAGGAGAGAGGGGCACGGCAGCAGCCACAGCTCTCCCCCTGAGGGGCTCATCCCTTTCCCTGATCCCTTTCCCAGGTCCCTGTGGCTGTTTCCCACTCGGAATTCTGGCAGCGCTACTTCTACAAAGTGCATCGGCTGGAGCAGGTGGGTCAGGCTGGGGGGGCTCCCTGGGGGTGCTTTTCCTGGGGAAAAAAAAAGGGATCTGGGCTGCCTCCTTGGAGTCAGCGATGCTGAAATGCCTGGGGGAAGAAAGGGATTGGGGATTGGAAGAAAAGGATTGCTGAGGTTGAATTCCCTGCAGGACGAAGCCCGGAGGGAGGCTCTGAAGCAGCGAGCGGAGCAGAGCATGCACCAAGAGGAGCCAGGCTGGGAGGAGGATGAAGGTGGGTCAGGTTTCGGGGCTCTGGGAGGCTTTGTGGAGAGCTCATCATCCTCCTCACTCCCACAAATCACTAGGGGGAGTGAAGGGGCAGCTCCGATCTCCGCTCTGTGTGACCAGGGATGGGATCTGAGGGAATGCCTGGAGCTGTGTTGGGGTGGTTTAGGTTGGATATCAGGGAAAGGTTCTTCCCCCAGAGGGTGCTGGGCACTGCCCAGGCTCCCCAGGGAATGGGCACGGCCCCAAGGCTGCCAGAGCTCCCAGGGATGCACAGGGTGGGGTTGTTGGGGTGTCTGTGCAGGGCCAGGGGTTGGACTCCGTGATCCCTGCGGCTCCCTCCCAGCTCAGGCCATTATTCCTTGATTCTGTGAAATCCAGCTCCCAGCCCAGCTGCTGCTGCCCTTGCTGAAACATCTCTCGCTTCTCTTCTGCCTCCCTACAGAGGAGTTCTTGGGGATGTCCCCCCTGCCTTGTGCAAACATCACTTTTCCAGGAGCAGCACAGCAAGAACCCGGCCCGGCAGCCCCGGAGGGAAAGCACCCCACTGCTGCCAGGGGCCCCTCCTTGGCAGGGGAGAGCTGGGCTGTGCTGCCCCCAGAGCTGGTCCCAGTGGAGCAGAGCCCCTCGGAGAGCAGCGAGAGCGTGTCCCTCGTCACTCAGATTGCAAACCCTGCCTCTGTGCCTGCCACCCAGCTACAGACTGCAGCTCCACCCGTGGGCACCGGCGACCTCTCCCAGAGGCTGGTGGAGGCCACCTTGGAAGAGCAGAGCTCCCTGCCAGAGCCCCCAGAAGCTGCTCAGCCTTCTGCACCTGCCAAGGAATCTGCAGCATCCTCGGAGCCAGCAGCTGGAACAGAGCTCAGAGAGCTGGAGAGCAAAGGGCAGGGCAGCACAGAGACTCTGAGAGAGGAAGGGCCCACAGACCTGAGAGTCTTCGAGCTCAACTCGGATAGTGGCAAATCCACCCCCTCCAACAACGGCAAGAAAGGTTTGTGTGGGGCCTGGGAACCTGCTGGGAGGGGCAGCTCTTGGGGAAAGGGCTCTGGGTTTGTGGTGGTGGAGGAGAGGAAAGGGAAAGAAATCAAAAGTCTGCTGGCTGAGCAGAACAGGCCTTTGGATGCCAGGAAAGGCACAGGAAGGGCTGTGCTCTGTGGAGGGAACGTGGTGATTCCTTCCCTCTGCCTGTCATCCCTGGGAATGTCCCTGCTGGGACAAGGACAGTGCCCATCTCTAAGTCCCTCCTGTCATTCTTTACCTGCTGCATTTTCTGTGTGACTGGAAGCTGGCACATCCCAGATCTCCCAGGCCAGAGGAGAAATTGTTGGAGCATCCCCCTCTCCCACTTGTTCCCCCAGGGAAGCGAGCTCAGTCCATCCCATCTCTGTCAGGGAGCTGTTCCTGGCCATGTGGGGGCTTTCCCTCCTCGGGCAGGCTGTGGTGGCTCTGAGCCTTGGGAATTCCAGGGCTTTGGGACCAGCTCTGATGGCTCAGGGGGGATGTTTGTGCTTCCAGGCTCCAGCACGGATATCAGCGAGGACTGGGAAAAGGACTTTGATCTGGACATGACCGAAGAGGAGGTGCAGCTGGCGCTCTCCAAGGTGGAAATGTCTGGGGAGGTGAGTCAGGGGAGGCAAAACTGCTCCCCAAAAGCATCACCAACCCCTCGGGGTGGTGCTGCGTGGGCAGAGAGGGGCTGGTGGGGTGAGTGTGCACATTTCCCAAGGGGAACAGAGCAGGCAAATCCCTGTTGGGAAGGTGTGGGAGGGTGAGGATACCTCGGGCTTTGTGCTGGCTCGGGTGCTCTGGGCAGGAGGAACTGCTGAGTTACAGAACCCAGCTGTTGAAAACAGCTCAGCAGCAGTTCAGAAACAAACTTCCTCCTGTTTGCAGCTGGAAGATGAAGAGTGGGAAGACTGGGAATAAAGCAGCTGCTTCCAGTGTGTGTCACAGGCTCATTTCCACCATCGAATGTGAATTCAATCCCGGACCGGCTGTTCCTTTGGGTGTGACTCTGCTGGGGATTGCACTTCCAGGCTGGAGGAGTTCCATTCCTGCTAAAACCTGTGGGCAACTCCAGTGACCCCTTCAGATCCAGGAGGAGGAAGCAGGAGGTCCCTGGCACACGGGAGCCCGACTTCTCCGTAGGTCCTAGAGACTGGCAAAGCCAAAACTGACCCCGACGTGTCGGGAAGAGGCCGAGTCAGGGGGTCTCTGGGGCCAGCTGGGCACTCAGAGCCCTGCCAGGTGTGCTGGGGGCTGCCAGGCTGCCAGCTGGCTCCTTCCTTGCTTGTGTGTGTGCACGTGTAACCTGCAGCTGAGAGGCTCCTGGACGTGGCTGTGCCTGCTCCGCTCGCTGCTCCGCAATTCCCACCCGGAAAGCAACACCCAGGGAGGGCCTGGAGGTGCTGCAGAAAAAGGCACTTGGCTTGTGGCTTTGCCCCTGGAAGGAGCCAACCCCCCTGCCAAACCCCGAGCTTCTGCCTGGCTTTTTGTCTTGGAAGCTTTTTCTCATGGAAACTCCCGTTTCCAGCAGTTCCTCGAAGAGCCAAGGCCTGCTGCTCCCCCCCCTTTGCAGCTGCACCAGCTTCCTGCACGGGGTTTTGTGTCTTTCTAGTTAAATTCTCCAAGCAAAATCCTTGTGGCTTGCTCTTACTTGAGCCCTGCTGGGCTGGCAGTGCTTTGGGTCACCCTGGAACAGAACCCCTCGTGGTGGTGCCCAGTTGAGCCCTGGCAAAGCCCCAGCCTGACCCACTGACCACTTCAGCCTCTGCTTGGCCGTTCCCTCTCCCAGCTGGGCAGAGAGAGGCCCCCAAAAGGGGGTGGTCCCTGTTGGCTGAGGCCGTGTGTCCCCATCTGCCCCCTGTCCCACCCGTGCCAGGCCCTGCAGCCACCACGAGCTTTGCTCTGCTCACTTGGGGTCCTTCCCTTAAAGCCCCCATGACTGCTTACGACGCTTCCTTCATCCCCAGGGGCTCTTTTTGGGGCAGTTTCCTTGTCAGGACACAAGATGTTGCTCATGCCCAGTTATCCCAAGGGGAAGGTGCCCTCGCTGCTCTCCCTGGCCTTTGGGGTGGTGGGGTGACCCTTTCTGCCTTTGTCCTGCCCCTTCCAGGGCTGCTCCCCTGGGGCTGGGGGTTCCCTGCTGGGTTTGGACAGCACGAAACGAGGTGCACTTGGAAGAGTTGGGGTTTTGGGGTTGGTTTTTCCTCCTTTGGGGTGACTCCTGGTAGGAGCATCCCTGTCCTGCCAAACCCCTGGGGACTGGGGACAGCTCTGCTCCTGCCTGGGGTGTGGTGGGTCCAGCAGAGCCTCAGCTTGTCCTGGCTCAGGTTGTGGTGGGCAGGGGACACAGGGGACACCAGCGGGGACCTGGGGCTGCTGTGAGTCCCAGCTGACCCCACAGCAGAGCTCGAGGGTGCAGCGTCTGTGTCACTTTCTTTTCCTCTTTAGTCGAATTAACCGTTGGGTTGGTTGTGCAATATTCTCTGTTCTCGAACGATTCCGCATCTCCCTGAGCCTTTTCTAGCTGGGGGTGACAAACCAGGAACAATTCTAACAGCTGGTAGTTTTGTAACGAGGACTTTGTCCAAACCTTTTACAGACTTGCAGTTAACAGCAATTAAAGGAATTCTCAGAGTCTCACTGCCAGTCCCGGGTGTTCTCATTTCCTCTGGGATGGGGATGACACCGACAACTTTTCTTTCCTCCCATCTCCCTCAGGACAGGGGAAGGGACCCCCCACTGCCCCAGGCTCCTCAGAGCTCTGTCCCCCACGTTTCAGGGCTTTGAGTGACCCCATAAAACCGCCCAGTGTGACCCAGGCTTGCCTGGCACATCACCCACAGCCTGGATGGATGGAAAACACCATCCACCATTCCCTTCCAAGTCGGGATATTCCGGGATTCCATGGCACCGCTAGGCTGCTGGCACCAGAGGGGTTTTGTCCCGAGGGTTCCTGACAGCCTGGCACCATTCCCAAGGGATGCTCCTCGTGTGGGAATGCTGGGCTGCAGCAGCTGCCTTCCCTCTGCAGCCAAGGGAATGGGACACGAGTGACGGGGTGGGACTTGAGTGCTGGGGCACGAGTGACGGACACGAATGGCAGGACATGAATTACGTGACACGAGTGACACGAGTGACGTGACGAAGAGTGATGGGACACAAGTGATAGAACAGGAGTGACGGGACAGAGGGGACAGGACAGGTGACAGGATAGCAGTGTGGCAGGACACGAGTGGACGGATATGAGTGACAGAACATGAGTGACATGACAAGAGTGATGGGACACAAGTGACATGACACCAGAACATGGGTGACAGGAGAGAGGTGACAGGACACGAGTGACGGGACAGAGGGGACAGGACAGGTGACAGGATAGCAGTGACAGGACAGAGGGGACAGGACAGAGGTGACCGGACAGAGGTGACGGGACAGAGGGGACAGGACAGAGGTGACA
>VWZW01002329.1:10747-27434 GCA_013397115.1 Edolisoma coerulescens | reverse complement strand
AGCCCGTCCGCCCCGCGCTGCCGCCGCCCTCGCCTCTTACCGGCGTCCCGGGCGCTCGCGGGGCTGAGGGCGGCGGGCCCGGCGCGGCCGCTGAGTCATCCCGGGGCCGCTCCCGGGGGGCCTGGGTGCGCGGGGGGCCTGCAGGGGGCTCTCGGTGAGGGCGGGCCGGGGGTTGTGACCGCTTCGGGCAGCGCCAGCAGCGACTTTGGGGAGCTGCGGGGTGGGGCGGGAGCTGCGGGCGGGGGTTTCGTGGTGAAACACCCCAGGTTTGGGGGTGTCAGTGCTGCAAGAGCCCGGCTTTGGGTTGTGAGAGCTGCAAGACTCCGTTTTTGGGGTGTCATTGCTGTAAGTTTGGGGTGTTTGGGGCTGTTGGTGCTGCAGGGACCCTGGGAGGGAGCTGCTGCAGGTGCAGCCTCATCGGGCTGTCCCTGGCTGTCACATCTGTGCTCGATTTAAACGCTCAGAGAACTTCTTGATTTAAATTCTGACCTCTCACAGAGTTCAGGGTTCGAGTGAGAACCCAGCTAACCCCTTCGCCGTTGTGATAACCCGCCAGGGCTTCACTTTGTTGGGACTTTTTTTTTTTTTATAAAAGAAAGCTTCGGCCCTCGATGTCGCCGTGCACGTGCTGGGCTGTCCCTGTGGCACCGCGGGTGACCCGACGCTGCTGGGAAGGAGTGCAGGAGCCTCTTTCCATCTTTCTAAACGCCACTATAAATGGGCTTGAAGGGTCCCAGAGGTTGCAGGCAAAGAAATCACCTGCAAATAAATCGCAGCTCGGTGTTGCCCCTTCGAAAGGTGCTTTAATTCCAGCAGCTTTTTGGTTTTGATGTCCCAGCTCGAGGACTTCTCTTTTCGAGGATTCCTATAGGAAGACAGGGTTTGGAAGGGGGAGGTGGAAAAGCCAAGCCTGTAGCAGCCGTGTTTAATCCTGAATTCCAGAGGGTCTTCACTCTGCTGTGAGGAAAAGTGTTCCCATTTTTCCCGTGCAATGTTGTCTTTTAGCCAGAGCTGCTTCAGAGGCTTAATGGCTTTGAAGTGACAAGTTTAAATTGGATGTTGGGAAGAAATTCTTCCCTGTGCAGGGCTGGGATGGATTTCCCAGAGAAGCTGTGGCTGCCCCATCCCTGGAATTATCCCAGGCCAGGTTGGACGGGGCTTGGAGCAACCTGGGGTGGTGGGAGATGTCCCTGCCATGGCAGGGGGTGGCACTGGATGAGCTTTCAGTTCCTTCCAAACCATTCCACGATTCTGTGGAGCTTTAAAAATGCCCTTTGAGGTGGGATCTGGCTTGTTGTGATCTCCTCAGGAACTTTTCTGCCCTCCTGTGATGTCCCAGGAGAAGTCAGTGACCACATCTGTGTGTGGCTGCTGCACCTCCCAGCCCTGAACAGCTTTTACGTCTTAATTTATGGCTTGAGATGTAAAACCCCGACTGGCAGCTCTGAGGAGAAAAATGTCCTGGGGCTTGGTGTGAGTGCCTGGAAAGTCTTGGAGCCAGGGTATGTGGAGCTGAGGAGTTTGTGCACGGGAGCTTCCCGTTCTTCCCACCACTGCAAGGGTTTAATATCCCCCTCTTTGAATTATCTTCATGTAACTTTATTATTTTTAAACAAGCTAAGGCTGGTTTTTTTCATTATTTTGAGTTAATGATATTGTTGGAAATTGTCATCGGTTCATTCCTCGTTTGCCATGCAAATGACATCTTTAAATGCCTTTTTTAGTGCTGTTTAACCCATGGAGCAGTATTAATGCTGAATTCTTAATAAAACCCCCGTGGCTGATGAATTGAACAGTTCATTGGCTGTTTTGCTTGTTTGCTTTAGTTCAGGAGAGCAAACATGAACTTTGTCAAGGGAGAGAGTTTGATCATTAAAATCCTGCGAGAGTGAAAGTCCTGATTCCTTCAGGCTTTCAGTTCTGGGGCTGGTGAGGTCCAGGTAAATCTGCTTAGCAAACCACACAGTCCTGCTTGTTTCTGAGGCAAAGCACTTGTTGGGAAGGATGGATTTATTGGAGTTTTAGATCCCCCTCTATTTATCTCTTGAGTGTTTCTGGTTGGTTTTTAACCTGTGACTCTCATGGGTCGAGTTTGAGTTGATTTAGGTGAAGTTAATCCCTGTTTTAGGGGCTGTTCCAAGCGACTCTCAGGTGACACTTGTGTTTGATCAGTTCGTTTTGAAAGGAAATCTGAGTGTCTCCGAATAGATAAACCAGATTGAAGAGGACTTCAAGCCCTCAAATTTTGGGGTGAAAAACTCAAATCAGGAGGAGGTGGCATTGGGAACTGAGCCGAGGAGTTGGTGGGTTCTTTTTCCATCAGGACATGGACATTCCTAAAAGATTCCTGATCTCCTCCTGACCCTCGGCAGTGAGCAGCACGCGCTGTCCCGGCTCTGAATTTCCCCCAAAGAGAATTTTTGCCTCTCCCTTCCCCCTCCCAGCGCTGCACATTCCAGCAGTGATATCACATCCCTGGCTCTCGGGGAGGGAACGAGCCAAATAACTGCGGGGATCAGGGATTTACCAGCACAGCGTGTCCCGGGGACCGCGGGACAGGGCCAGGGCCAGGCTGCTCCCAGACAGCTCAGTGGGAGCAGGCTTGTGCCAAACACTGGAATAAACCCCTGTGAGAACAAACCAGACCTGCCCGGGTGACACCACAGCAGAATTCGGCCGCTTTTCCAGGGTTTGAGAATTCCAGGGTGGTTAGGGATAGCCCGGAGTTGTGATTGTTTGACAGGATTTCTTGTGGAGTTGTTGTCCCGTTTAGCTTCCTTTGCCCTCAACAAAGTGAATTTTTATCTTTTCTTTTTTATTAATCCACTGCAAAACTATCAGTGCCACTGAAAAAAAAAAAGTGGTTTTGACTGATTTCTGGTAGCAGTTCAGAGCTGTCCTTTTACACAATGGATTCAACTACTTTTATGTATTTATTGCAACCAACTTCGTTTGATTTGTATTTAAGTAGTACAGATGATTTAGCCTTCTTTTTCTAGGGTTTCAGTTGACTTAATAAAGTTGTCCTGGACACACTTTTTCTAGGAGAATCCTCTGGAGATGTTAATTATGTTAGGAAGAGATGGGAGCTTCCTCTGGGATTTCAGAGAAGTGGAGAAATATGAGGAATAAGATTTGTCCCGTGAAACTCAGTAGTTCACTCCATTTATTTTGCTGCAATTTGTCTGATTTAGAGGTGTTTCAATTGTAAATCACCAACTTTATACTATCCCAAGGAAAACTTGGGTGGAAAGGGCCTTTGGAGGTCACCTGGTGCTTGCTGAGAGCTGGGAATGTCCCCAGCAGGCACTAATTGGCAGATTAGTGCTGATGAAGTTCCTCAAGTGTATTTATTTACCCTTGCATAATTCCCCAAGCCTTCCCCACTGCAAAGAGCAGCTGTCAGCCCTCCTGGCCAGGCTGTGTCATCATACCCACCTTTGGAAGATTCCCTGTGGGGAAAAAAGGGTGTTTTGGCTTAAAAAGAGCCGTGTCAGGTCTGGCAGGGAGAGCTCTGTGCCTCTGCTCTGACTCAGCAGCACAAGTCCCTGCAGTGACTCGGCTCCCAGGCTCTCAGCAGCAGCTGAATAAAATGTTTGAAGCAAAATGCTTCTTGTCACGCAGAGAATTGGGAAGAGGCAGGGTTGGATTCCCGATCCAGGAACATCAAGAAGCTGTTGTAGTAACAACCCTGGAATTACGGTTTGCTGCTCTAACTTGTGGTGGCTTTACGGGGATTTGAGTGCTCTGCTGAGCCTTCAAAGTCAAACTTTCACCCCGGTTTTCCTTTCTTTTAAGTGGGAAATACCTTCTCATCCTCCAGTTTAGGAGTGTGGCAACTTGGGCTCGTAATTCTTTGACAGCTGGAGGATTTTTTTGTCCCCTCAGCGAAGCCAACTTTCTTCCAGCTCCTGAGGGGTTTTCCTTTGCACAGGGAATTGGAAAGGTGTTGTTCACTTCAGTTTCATCCTTGAGTTTGAAATGCAAATACTGATATTTTTTTGTTTGTTTTTTGCCATGAATGAAGTTCACTAATCCAGGGAGATACAAAAGGCACAACTTGGGGAACTGTGGGGTTCCTAAAGCAGAAGGGATGTTTTGTCCAAGCCGGATCAGAACTCTTTTAAATGGATTGAATCTTGCAAGATTTGTTGTTTTCCTGAGTGAACTCTTTGAGGTTCTGAGTTCAGTGTCCACTGGGGCTTTTGTAGAAGCAAATCATTCCAGAGCAAAGGGAAAATCTGTGGCTGGAGTCTCTTCCATGCATCACTCCCTTAGGAGCAGAGGATTCCTTCCCCATTCCTGAGAGCCCAGGTACTCCCAGAGCCTGATGAATGGCTTTTGGGGCTATTCCCACAGATGGAATTGGAGTTTAGGGTTAACACCAAGCTGCACTCGGGGATGAACTGGATGTTTTATGCTGAAACATTCCAAACACGCAGTTTGTCCTGCTGTGTTGTATTCTGTGAGTTTCATCCTGCTGCACTCCGGAGCTCACTGTGAGGTCCCGATCCTGCATTTCTCCCATCCCTCCGTTGCCATGGAAATGGGGTGGAATGTCCCAAATCAGCATTCTCGTGCCATGAAAGCGTTGACAGAGATGATGGACTGGGAAAAGTCAATGGAAATCATCCGCAGGGATAAACCTGTGTGAGAGAAAATTGGGAATTTTGTGTTAGAGAGTGTTGCACAGTGATGTGACAAATACAACCAGCCTTGAAGTGTTATCTCTGGGGTTTCCCTGCAGTTCTTGATGCTCTGAGACAAAAAAAAAAAACCCTTAAAGGACAAGGGGGAGTTCCCGAGTTTGGCTCTTCCCCAGCTCCGGGGTGGCACAGCTGAGTTTGGAGGCAGCTGAACTGTCATGTGTCCCTTGGCTATTTATGTGACTGCCTGGTAATCCTGAGTATCCTCACTTTTCCTTCCTCCTTTTCTTAAAAACCACCTTTTAATTGGAGGCTTTGCTTTCCAAAAGGAGGATTAGGATTCTTAAATTGTTTAAAGACTTAAGCTGTCAACTCTTACTCTTCCGGGTGGCTGCATGAGCCATTAGCAGTGGGGTGGAAATGTGAATAAAAACAGAGCAGTGCTGCTTAAATACATTTTCTGAATTAAAATCTCTATGTAGGTGACACCTGCCTATTGCATGGTCAGATATAAACCCCTAAAACCTGTAGATTTCTCTCTTGTTTGGTTTCTTTTTAGCTCTTTTTGGGAAATCATAGAACTGAAAGTATTTCGTTTCCTCTCCTGCTAAAATACTAATTTTTCCAGTTGTTTTCTCTTCCCTTAGTAATGAAAAGTTGGATATTTGTATTGAGTAGATGTTTTTTTCTTGGGTTGGCGGTGGATTTTTGGGTCTAACACTTCTCCAGTTGATTTTGGAAGGGCTCCAGAGTGGCTGGAAGCAGTTGATAAGTGGGACTGAAACTTTCTGTGAGCCACGGGGCTGAGGGTGCCTCAGGTTTGAAATGGGGGGATGAGGAGATAAAACTGAAAACTTCCCCAGAGCACTTCCACCTGCCCTTAGCAGCTGGGAAAAACCAAAAAACATTGGTTTTCAGTTCAGGGTTCAGGATTGTTTCCTGTCCTGAGAAAGGCCCAGATGTGCAAATAAAGTGAGAAATGGGAGAGTTTGGAGAGTTTTTCCGTGGTAAAAGCAGGGGGATCCAGCTGGAGCAGTGAAGGATGGCTTCAGTTACAGCTTGGACTTGGCTGCCTGCAGCCCTGCCGGGTTCTGGGGTGTCCCTTCCCTGACTGGGAGGCAAACTCGGGGGGAATCAGGTTGGAATTGCTGCATCACTCAGCTCTGAAGCAGCAGCACAAGTAGGTCAGGTCCTGAACGCCTGGTGGGACACACGGGGCCTGTCCCTCACCTCCAGCTCTGTTCTGTTGTTGTTACAAACTCAGTGCCTCCGTTCTCTTGGGTTTTTGCCTCATAAACCTCTGGGGGGAAAAAAGTGTCCGTGATGGCAGCAGGGAAATAAGAATTCCTGCAGAAAACCAAAGGCATTCTGAGTGAATAAATGCGTTTGATCTGGTTATTCCATGCCTGGTGCACGTGGAGCTCCTTGGGAAGGACACACAGGAGCAGTGACAGGAATCCTGAGGCAGAATTCCCTCTGTTTTCCCAGAAAACTATCGAATGAAGAGCTACAAGAACAAAGCCCTAAATCCCGAGGAAATGCGCCGGAGGAGAGAAGAGGAAGGGATTCAGCTGCGCAAACAGAAACGAGAGCAACAGGTAACTGTCACCTTGAGTAGGTTGTGTTCAGCCCTAACACAGCCCAGATTGTGCTGCTGCCTAACTGGAGTCTTCAAGGATCTGTGCATTAAGGTTTGTTGGCAGTCCTTATTTTTTCCTGTTCTAACCGAGATCTTGCTTTTCCCTTCTTCTCCGGACCCAGCTCCCACGGAGAGCTTTCCAAGCACTTTGTTTTTGGGCTACTCGAGGTTTTTTTTTTTGTTCACAGATCCTTGGTTTTAAAGGTGGGGGTGGTTTTTTTTTTTTTTTTGATGTAATTAATGAATGGGATTATTTCCTGGAGAAACAGGAAGAGCCAGTGAAAGGATGGCCTGTGTGTGTTTCTTAACCCTGAGTGTATTTCCTTTTTGGCTTGGAGGTCTCTGGAAGCACGAGGTGATTCCCAGGTGATGTGTGTGGGACTAAATATTTGCTTTATTAGCGCCTCCCCCAAGCTGCTTTTTTTTCTGCCCAATTTCCCTGATTTTGGCCCAATTCTGCACTTGCCTGCCCCGGTGTCTCAGTGACTTGGGCATTTGCATATCTGAGGGCAAGACTTAGCATGTTTGTGTGCCAGAGCTGTCATTAATGACCACTTTTTACTCAGGTTATGTTCAGTCTAGGAGGGATCTTGGTTGAGGAACAAGAACGTCGAGTTGTGGAGCCTGCTCATCATTGCTTTCTAATAACAATCCCTGTGTTTTATTCCCCACCAGCTCTTTAAAAGAAGGAATGTGGAGTTGATCAATGAGGATGACTCCATGTTCGATAATCTCCTGGTGGATTCCTACGTTACTTCCACAACGTGTGGGGTGAGGAGCCTTTCCTTGTTGCTTTCAGACTGATTTTTAATGCTTTGAGGGTGGGGAGGCCCTGCAGAGATTCCCAGAGAAGCTGTGGCTGCCCCATCCCTGCAATTATCCCAGATTGGACAGGGCTTGGAGCAACCTGGGCTGGTGGAAGGGGGTGGAACTGGATGATCTCAAAGATCCCTTCCAACCCAAGCCATTCTGGGATTCTCTGGTTGTGTGGAACTGCCAAACTCCAATATTTCTGTTCCCTCACTTTTGAGAATGTTTGTGTAAGTTGGTGCAGGCAGCTGGAACAGCCACAAACCCTTGGCTAAAATGCAAGGAGGAAATTTATTCCTGAGGGGAAAATTTATTCCTCTGGGGACACCAGTGGAGCCATGAGCCCTGCAAAGCTCAGCCCATGCCAGGGAATCCCCATCCTGCTGCTCACTCTGGTTTATCAAGGGTTACATGTTCCAAAATCCTCCTCCAGTGTCTCCCCCTTTTTATCCCACTGCAAATGTGAACTGGAAGAGTCTGCCAGGAAGTAAATACTGTGCTGGGATCCCCAATTTTGAGTCTATGGATTTCTGGCTAAGCCCAAATCGTGGTAGGATGTGATGTCTGTGATGCCTGAAATAATCTCAGTCTGAAATGAAACCATTTCTCTGTCTCCTCTGCATCTTTTCAGGAGGGATTGATCACAGGAGAGATGGTAGAGATGCTGTTCTCAGATGACCCTGACCTACAGCTAGCAACCACTCAGAAATTCAGGAAATTACTCTCCAAAGGTAAAAATAACTCCTCCCTGCCCCAGCATCTAACAGAGCCTGCCTTTTGCAAGGGTTTGTGCACAAAAGCTTTGCAGGTTTGGGGGAAAATCAATATCCCTAATCTGGAAATATGATCATCTCTTGTATTGCTGATGATTGCCAATTGTGTGAATTGTACAGAAAATGATTCTGCCGAGCTGCCCTGATGAGTTCAGCCCAGTTTGAGATAATTAAATTAACACTTCAGGCTTGTTACTCCCCTGCATGTGGCCTGTTCACTCTCTGATGCTGCCTTGCTGTTTCAGAGCCAAATCCTCCAATAGATGAGGTGATAAACACTCAGGGAGTGGTGGAGAGATTCGTGGAATTCCTGAAAAGAAGTGAAAATTGCACATTACAGGTAAAGGAGATTTGTGTTATCAATTCTTCCGGGTGTGGAGCTGTTTAACCTTTGCTTAGCAGTGGGAACCCACAGGTGCTGTCAGGAAAAAATGATGGTTTGTACCCCAAAAATGCAGGTTGTGTGATCTATAGGAGAAGACAAAAGTAGTCTGTAATGCTCAGGCAAAAAAAATAAATTGTAAATTGCTCTGAATTAAATTCTTGGAAGAATACTGGCAAAAATAACCTAATTCAGCTGCAGCAGAAGAGAGTTTGGCCTTCCTGTAGCTGATATTTCTGCTGGGAGCTGCTGGAGCCGTGGGATAAACAACGTAGGAAGAAACTGTGTGAGGAAAAACCCCCATTGCTGGAGGCTTTTTAAAGCAGAGGCCAAGAAATGTTAGAAATGGGTTGGACAGTGCTGATCCTGCCTGGGGCAGAGGGAAGGCCTGGGTGGCTTCCTGAGATTCCTTCCAGCTTGGTAATAAGTCCTGGTTTCTTTGGAGGGGTTAAAGAGACTTCCATACATGGAATTTGAGCCAAGTTGATGACTGCTTTCATCTTCTGGCCCCAGGCCATGGACCAGAGGGGCTTCATTTCCAGGAGAACTGGATGGAAATCTGCTTTTAAACCAAAAAAAAAAGAGAGGCAAAAGCAGGGAATTGCTGCTCAGCTGCCCTCAGACTTGCAGCATCTTGGGGATGTCGGATGAAATACACAAAATAGAAATTTTTTTGTGTTTCTGCACTGTGTGTCTTCACTTTTCTTGTTGGGAAATGGTTGTGGAGATGAAATGAATTAGCTGATGTACTTCCACAGCTGTAGGGATTACACATTACAATATTAATTTTCAGGATATCATTTGCAAGAAACATTAGTGAGTAGTTTGTGAGCTTTTCTTATATATGCAGAGGAATTGCAACCAGTCGTCCCAGAAAATAGAATTAAATTATCCTCTCACAAATAGTATATTATTTTCCTCATTACATTGTTTTTCCTTTAAAGTGACTACTCTGAAAAATTAAAGATTTCTAAATCGTAATTTACAAACTGTTGAATTATGCTCACGTGTAAAATGAATTAAATGGATTAATGAAGAAAAACAATTGCACTAAAATGCAAGTAAGTACAGACAAAGGAAGCTGTGGACTAAGGAACTTCTCTTGCTCGTCCTTTGAACAGCTGTGGCCCCTGAGAAGGCTTTTAGCACTTCTAAAATAAGTGGATAAAAGAAAAAATAAGTAAATAAAAGAAGGCTCTTTTATTACTCAAGAAAACGAAACCCTTTGACTGCTGAGGCGTTCTCTTCCATCCTTTGACAAAACCTTTGGAGCAGAAGCTGCAGGAATTGTAGCCTGAGTATAAGGAGAGATATTTTGCTAAATCAGGCTGTTTTCATTCCTATTTGTCACTTGTTTCAGTTTGAGGCTGCGTGGGCCCTGACGAACATCGCCTCGGGGACTTCCCAACAAACCAAAATCGTCATCGAGGCTGGGGCAGTTCCCATCTTTATAGAGCTCTTAAACTCTGACTTTGAGGACGTTCAGGAGCAGGTAAGGATCACTCCTAACTTTGGGATTTTGGGGAGAAGCACATGTTAAAAATGCAGTGTTTAAACTGAGTGATACCAACTGGCTCCAGAGCACACATGGAAGCGTTTTGGTTTTTTTTTTTTGGCCTGGAATTAGAGGAAAATTGCTTTCTTAGCACACTGCCTGTTTCTCCCTCTTAGAAACTGTTGCTGTTTCCTTTCAGGCTGTCTGGGCATTGGGGAACATCGCTGGAGACAGCTCTGTGTGTAGAGATTATGTCCTGAACTGTGCTATTCTTCCTCCCTTATTAATGTGAGTAGCCATCAACGCTTGCCAGAGCATTTCTTGCAGTCCCCTTGTGCCACAGTGCTGGAGCTGAGCCCACAGATTCCCTGGCGCTGTGGGATCCCTGGGAATCAAACCTCTGGTTCAGATGAGTGGGACTCAGTGGATAACATTCCTTCACACTGCCCTGGGCTGCTCCTTCTGCAGTCACAGGGTGGCCCTCAGCTCCTGCTCTCTGCTTGGGGTATGGATTGTTTTGGGGCTTGGAATGGGAGCAGCTCTCTCCCACCACGTCCCTCAGCGTGGTGATGACGTAGTTATCCTGTCAGGCCTCAGCTCTCGTTGCCCTGGCAGGAATTAGTCTGCATCCCACCCCTGGAAAAGGGAGGCTTTGTCACAAGTGGCTGATTTTGCTGCTCCTGGTGTCACTCAGGGGTGGCTGCCTGACTCCTCATCCCACAGGACTCACGTCCTCCTCAGAGCTCAGACTCTGAGCAGTTTGTGTCACTTGGTCTCTGCTGAGGGCTGGGAGTGCCTTCCTGGGCTGAATTGGAATTAAATGGTTTAGTTTTAATTCCTTTGATTCCCTCTACTTCCACATCAAGGACAATAATCCCTGGTAATTCTCTGTTCAGGCTCCTGACCACGTCCACCAGGCTGACAATGACACGAAACGCTGTCTGGGCCTTGTCCAACCTGTGCAGAGGGAAGAGTCCTCCTCCTGAATTTGATAAGGTGAGGATCAGTTCCTTGTTGGCAGCCAGGTGATGGGGGGACACACCCAGTGAAGATGTTTGGCTGGGTTATTTTGGGCTGTTGAATTCGAGGAGGGCACAGGGGAAGGTTTTTCCTGCTGAGGTTGATCTGGATGTTCAGCGATGTTTGAGGACCTGTTTAATTTTTCCCAACCTTTCTGCTGGACCCTTCAAATAAGGGACAGCCTCAGGCTTCCCTAGAAAGTTTCTCTAAACCATCTTCTTATGAACTCTAGAATTTTGAGACTCCAATTATGACCAACAACTATTCTGAGACCTCAAAATGCTACAAACCAGGAGTCCTGGGAGCTGTGGTAGCTTCCCTCTCCCTTTCTAGGCAACCTAACTAAAGGCCCTGCTGGCTTTCCAGGTGTCTCATCCTCCTTTGGTAGCACAAATAAGTTTTAAATCAACCTGTTTTCACTTTTTTAAAGTGTAACCTCACCTGTCAAAGCTGGGAAGGCTGTGGTGAGGGGTGAAATCTGAATTGAGTGTAAATATAAACCCACTTCAAAATGATTGAGGTGTGACTTGATGGAATACTGAGGTGTTTAGGGTTCTTAAGAGTCAGAAACGGAGCAGAGCTCTTTCACAGGAACGTGAGGAGCTTCCAAAGCTCAGTGTAACTCCTCAGTGTAATTTGGGTGTAGCAACAAAGCTCTCGAGGTGGCTTTGGACGCCGATTATAGTAGGAAGCTGCTGACTGGGAGAAGAAGGGATCTGTGGCCATCCAGGACTTGAGCTGAGCAGTCAGCACAAGCAGGAGGTGTTTGCCTGCAGGTGTGGTGGTCCTGGCCTGGTGACTAACCCTGGGTGGTGGCTGTTGTTGCAGGTGTCTCCCTGCCTGCCAGTGTTGTCCCGATTGTTGTTCAACAGTGACTCTGACCTGCTGGCAGACGCGTGCTGGGCTCTGTCCTACCTGTCCGATGGTCCCAACGAGAAGATCCAGGCTGTGGTGGACTCAGGGGTGTGCAGGAGGCTGGTGGAGCTCTTAATGTGAGTATTTGTCAGGCTGGGAGCAGGAGACTTGAGTGAGAATCCATAGAAATCCCATCGGAGCACCCCAAACCTCCTGTGCCCACGGGATCCAGGCAGCTGAGCTGAGCTGGGGTGATGTAGGAGGATCTGGAGCAGGTTCACAGCTGGAATTTGCTGGCTTGTCTTCCTGAGCTGAAGATTTTCCAGTTCTTCCTCTACACTCTGGAAAGACAGCTGTGTTGGTCTCAATATCTGCCCCAAAAATTAAAAATTTGCTGGTTAAAAGAAATCTTATCCCTATAAATTTGGGAAATTGGATCACAGGAGTGTGGGCCAACTCCACAGACGACTGGGAAGAACTTCTCTCCCCCAAATCAAAGAATAGTACCTAGGAAAAGTCAGTTTGGCTTTGTTTCTCCAAAATCTGTATGGAAAAAAGGGATGGAGTCGGGATGTAAAGGATCAAACTGTGTTGCAGCTTTGTTTTCAGTGGCAACATGCTCAGCTTACCACCTGTTCTGTATGGCAGGGGATGGAACCCTAAGGAAATAATGCAGATGAGGTGATGGGGAGGGAATATTGGGAATATCCCAGGGAATCTGATGGATTTGGGTTTGTCCTTGCACGATTTTTCCTGCAGGCACAACGATTACAAAGTGGCCTCTCCAGCTCTGCGAGCAGTTGGCAACATCGTGACAGGGGACGACATCCAGACCCAGGTGAGAGGAGAGGAATTTCCTGCAGGGAATGCAGTGGCTCTGCCTGGATCTGGTGATCTCATTTCTGCTCCCTTTCTCCCAAAGGTGATCCTAAACTGCTCAGCCCTGCCTTGCCTCCTACATTTATTAAGCAGTCCCAAGGAATCCATCAGGAAAGAGGCATGCTGGACCATATCCAACATCACAGCAGGGAACAGAGCACAAATCCAGGTACAGTCTTCTCCAGCCTGCCTGCAGTGATCCCAAATTCCAAGCCTAGCATTAAGGATTTGCAGTTTTTTTCCTTACCCTGACCCTCAGAGGCTGGATTGGTTCACATCTCTTATTCTGCAGTAATTTGCAAATTTGCTGCTGCCAAAGGAGCTAAAAAAGAGCTTGGGAATGGCACCAGCACATGGCCTGAATGCCACAGGCTGGATCATTGGAATAAGAGGAGATACAGCCCCTATTTCTCCATCCTCAATCCCTTTGGAGAGCTGCAGCTCGTCGAGGTGTAATTATCCTTTTCCTGACCTACATAGGGAGGCAGAGCAGTGATTTCAGCAATACCAGGGACTGTCTGCTGTGCTGGTTATGGAATATCTCCTGTTTAATAGGATCTGAGCGAGGAATAAAACCCAGGAATCACTGAAGGGTACAGCTTGGGAATTTCTTTCCATTGGGATATGGAGGTGGAGATTTCTTTCAGGTGCTGAGAAGCCTTTTAGGAACAATCTGCCAATCCCAACCCCTCTCCCTGCCCTCTCTTCCCGGGCAGTCATCAATGCCAACATTTTCCCTCCATTGGGATATGGAGGTGGAGATTTCTTTCAGGTGCTGAGAAGCCTTTTAGGAACAATCTGCCAATCCCAACCCCTCTCTTCCCAGGCAGTCATCGATGCCAACATTTTCCCGGTGCTGATAGAAATCCTGCAGAAAGCGGAATTCCGCACGAGGAAAGAGGCAGCCTGGGCCATCACCAACGCCACGTCAGGAGGCACCCCTGAGCAGATCAGGTATTCCCTGAGGGCCTTCCTCCTCCTGGGGCAAATCTGGCTGCATTCCCAGGAGCTTTGCCTTGATGGGAATTTCCAGACAAAGGAGGAATTTGGAGGAATTCCGGAGAGAGACTGAGTGAGGCAGAGGTGGATTGTAATTTGTAATTTCCTTCTGGGTGAGGATGATCTAATCCCAAATTTTCTTCATCCCTCTTTGGGTAGTTTAGGCTAAATGTTCAAACTTAATGACAGATTAAATTCCAGTGGGGACTTAATTTGAGCAGCACCTGGATTTCAAAAGTGGCTCCTTTTCCTAAAAAAAAAAAAGATATTTCTGAAAAGAGGATTGTGTACAGATACAAATAAATGGATCAAAATTAACCCTGCAGAGCAGTAAATGTGTATTTTAAGGTAAATTAATGGATTTCAGTTGGACTCACCTCTGCTTCCCAAGGGAGCAGAGGTGATGCTTCCCCAGCTCCTGAACACGCCGTGGATGTCGGTGCTGCTCTCTCTCTCCCCAGGTACCTGGTGAATTTGGGTTGTATCAAGCCTCTGTGTGACCTGCTGACTGTCATGGACTCCAAGATTGTTCTGGTGGCACTGAATGGGCTGGAGAACATCCTGAGGCTGGGAGAGCAGGAAGCAAACCAGAGTGGGACTGGCATCAACCCCTACTGCAGCCTGATCGAGGAGGCCTATGGTAGGTGGGGCTTTGGGCACTGCAGGGGTCTCTTGGCTGCTTTTCTGCTCTGTCGAGGGGTTTATTATATTCCAAAAGAGCCAATATTTGTTCCAAAATATTTTCCAACTCATTTATTGGGGGAGGATAAAATCCTGGGAAGTAAAAACTCTGATCTGGAGTCCAAGGTGAAAACGGTGGCTTGCACCAGGTGGGAATATTAACCAGAAATGAGCTGAGCTAAGTAAAAAGTGACAGTTCTGAGCCTAAAATTGTTCTCATTGTATCCCAGTTGTTCACTGGAAATCCAGGGAGACTTTGCTTTTCCCTGGAGTGACTTCATTTGGTGGTGATGGATTTTTTTTTTTTTTTCCATCCTGCTCTCTTTGCTTTGCTTTGAGGAGGAGCAAGTTCCTATTTTGGTCTGAAACTCCCTGTGTGCTGCCAGTGTCTGCTTTGCCCTCTCATTATTCTGAGTGTCCTGATTCTCCCTGGAAGAGTAATTCCTGGAATTCCTGAGGGTGTATTGTGCCATGGATGCTTTCTGTGCAGCAGAATTTAATTAGGGCAGCGAAAGCTGGAGGCTACTGGGACAGGCCCTGCTCCTCCCTACCCCCTGCAGCTCCCAAATTCCTCCCAGCCAGCTGTTTGAATTCCACTGGCATCTGGGAGCACATCTGCATGGGCTCAACCTGCCTGCCAGGGATGAGATCCCTGGAATAGTTGCATTTTTAGGTGTCAGTTCTGCTCACGGAATCCTTTCAGTGGAGGGGGACGAGGACGAAGAACGAATTTCTTCATTTCATTCCGCTCCACTTTTTTTTTTTTTTTTTCCCCTCTCTCCCAAAGGTTTGGATAAGATAGAATTCCTCCAGAGCCACGAGAACCAGGAGATCTACCAGAAAGCCTTTGATTTGATCGAGCACTACTTTGGGGTGGAGGACGACGCGGCCGTGGCTCCCCAGGTGGATGAAAACCAGCAGCAATACATCTTCCAGCAATCCGAGGCTCCCATGGAAGGATTCCAGCTATAATAACCCCGGGGAGAATCCTTTAAAACAAAAAAATCATAACCCCAAAAATACCACCACAAACTTTTCTGGCAAGTTTTGGGGGAGAGCAGCTGCTGGTCCTGGCTGAGTGAAGGTTGTGGGACACCCACTCCACCTTGTTTAGGAAAACTCTGCAAAATACAAACAGCGCTCGGTCCTGCCGGAAAGAAGGGGAATTTCTGCTCCTCCTTGCTTTGGGCTGCTGCTCCCGTTGGCTTTTGGAGGCAGGAGAAGGACACGGAGGTGACAGGTGGCACCTCTTGGTGGCTTCTTCTTTGTGGTGGTGTCTCCCCAGTGCAGTTCTTACCTCGGGTACTCCAGCCTTGGGTTGGGTGAGGACACAGAGAGGAGGGAGCTGTTGTGGCCACAGTAATTCTGCAAAACGTGGGTTGATCTATTTAAATTTTTTTTTTCTTCTTCTTCTTTTTTTTGGTTTCTTTTTTGTTTTGTTTTTTTTTTTTTGTTTTTGCACATGCTACTCTTGATTAAAGACTCTTCATATTCCAAGAGCAAAGTTTAGCCCTGGCCTTCCTCCTTCAGTGGACACAGTCCTGGTGAAGCCAGGGCCCAGTTCCCTGATGAAAAATACTGAAAATGGACAGAAAAATGAGAAGTTCTCTCACTGCTGGGAAGTTTTTTTTTGGTTTTTTTTTTCTGCTGCTTCCCTTTGTCTAGATTTTTTTTTTGGTTTTTTTTTGAAGAACTGCTAGTGGTTTTTCCAAGGATTCAAAAAAAAAAAGCAACAAGAGCCCAAAGATGGGAACTGGGGTGGATTTTTGGTTTTTTTTGGAGCAGGAAGCACAGCTGCTGTTGCACAGGTTTGGTTTGCATTGTACTGACTGATATCAGAGCTCTGAAGTGCTGAAACCCACCTTCATCTTTACTTGAAATACTTTATTTTCCATGAGAAACGTGCTCTGAATTCTGGGTTTTTTCCTGCCTTGGGGTGGTTTGGGGTGGAGGAAGATTTGGCTCCACCTGACAGTGGTGGTGGGAACTCCCAACAGCACCAGGTTTTCAGGTTTACCTCCTGCTCACAGTCGGATAATGCACATTTTACTTCCAAAAATGGCAGATCTCTGTATTTTTTATATTCTAGATAGCTAGATATTTGTCTAATTGGGCCACAGAGAAAACTGTATATGAGATTTCTGTTAATTCCTGTAAATGAGCACTGTGAGGCAGGCACACCTGGAAACCCCCGGGCTCAGGGGTGTGCTGCAGCTTCTCCTCTTCCCTCACCTCCTGAGGAGCTGCCTGAGCCCCCTCGGGGGGCGCATTTTGAGTGACTTTGCCACGATTTCAGTCAAAACAGGAGCAACCACCGAGTTCTGGGGTGCCGGGGAGGGGGAGCTGAGGCCTTGTTGTGGAACGAATAAACTCCAGCTGTGCAGGTGCCCGGCTGTGCTGTGATGGGGGTGTCCGGGGGGTGCTCGGGGCTGGGGCCGAGGGGGCTCTGTGACCTTGGGCGGGGCGGGAGGGGCTCCCGGTGCCCGGGAACGGCGGAGGGGCGCGGGG
>VWZW01002326.1:462813-482890 GCA_013397115.1 Edolisoma coerulescens | reverse complement strand
GAGCGTGTGTGGGTGATGTTGTTGTGGGTTTTTTTTTTTGTTTCGTAAAAAGATTCCTGCTGCTTCCTGCTGTTCTGCACTTCATGTCCATGGATTTGTCGTGTTTGCCAAGCGGGTGACGGGTGTGATAGGCCTTGTGCTGTAGCAAGATGTAAACAGGATTTTTATTATGTTGTCCTACGGCCTCCTCAGGGGTCCCGTGTCCTGTGGGAGAGCTGGGGGAATGCGCAGCAGTGGAACTTACCTGCATGTACAGTGTTCTAGTGTGCTGTGGGGTGACAGTCCTGCTGACAGAGTTGGGGGTGTTTACCTGCACAAGAGAAGGCTCCAGGGAGAGCTCAGAGCCCCTGGCAGGGCCTAAAGGGGCTCCAGGAGAGCTGCAGAGGGACTGGGGACAAGGCCTGGAGGGACAGGACACAGGGAATGGCTTCCCAGTGCCAGAGGGCAGGGACAGATGGGATATTGGGAAGGAATTCCTGTCTGTGAGGGTGGGGAGGCCCTGGCACAGGTTTCCCAGAGCAGCTGTGGCTGCCCCTGGATCCCTGGCAGTGTCCAAGGCCAGGTTGGACAGGGCTTGGAGCAACCTGGGACAGTGGAAACTGTCCCTGCCCATGGCAGGGGGTTGGAATTAGATGGTCTTTAATGTCCCTTCTGACCCAGATCATTCAGTGCTTCTGTGATACTACGTCTCATCTAGGTTCGGCTTTGAAATGCTGAGAACATGAGGCCGTGTGTAACTCATGACAGTGCTGCTGCTTCATAAGTTGGTGCTGCAGTTTTTAAGTGTAACTCTTCCTGGGTTTTTATCCTGTTTTGATTGTGTTTCTGGCTCATGGTATTAGTACTGACAGCTTTCTGAAGGCTTTATTTTCTTCACACAGAATGTTTGTGGGAATGATCTGAACTACCTCAGAAAGTGGAAATGTTTCCCTCTTTCCTGTTGTCCCTACGGACAACCATATAGAGCAAGGGCATTGAAGTCATGACTGTCAAAGCTCTTTGAAAACACTGAATTAATTGACCAGTGTTCTGTAAAACAAGGGTTAAATCTAAGTGTTAGGTGTAGGTGTGCTTCCTGAATGGAAGGCAAGTAAAGATTTGGGGGAAAAGCAATCCCAGGGGAGTTACTGTGTCATTGTTTTGGTTTTGATTCAGCCCCCTGGCGTGTGCAAGGCAGTCAAACCTTCAGACTGCTGCCTAAGAGAATTGGTTCCCTGCAGGAAGGTGGTGAGTCATGGATGGTATGAACTGGTATTTCGTTAAGGACGTGTGTGTGGTGACTCCAGTCTTTAGCCATCCCTGCCAGGTGAAACTCACTGTGAAACAATTCACTGGAGGTGTCACATGTGAGACCCCTGAATTCTCCATTGCTACACATGACCCATTTCTGGTGTTTCTGTAGCTATTACTGTGCTCACCTCTGTTAATACCCGGGTGTGCCTGAGGATGCAGTTTGCGGGTCAGTGACATTAAGGACTTTGCCATTCCCATGCCACAGAAAAAGCTGTAATCCTTTGAAAAGCTGGAATTCTTGTGAGCTGAGAGAAAGGCTGGCTCAGCTGCGGAGCTGCCAAGTGGTGGAATGGAGCCCAGGGCTTTCTGACAATAGTAGCCCCAAAGTTATACTTGTTTGTGCAGCACCAGCAGCACCAGACTGATTCAAACAGTGAGGTGGCAAAGCCACTGCACCTGGAAATGGTGAAGAGGAGGCCCTGTGTCTGTTGTTTCAGTGGGTGGCACTCAGGTTACTCCAGAGATATTTCCTGAAAAGTAATAAGTGTCCTTAGAATTTTAGGGTCACTGATGATGTGCAAGGAGAGGAGGCTGGTCAGGCATGGGGCAAGGCTAATGAGCAGGTGCCATTTTCCCATCTCTGAGAGTGTCCCAGGCCAGGTTGGATGGGGCTTGGAGCAACCTGGTCGGGTGGAAGGTGTCCCTGCCTATGGGAAGGGTTGGAATGAGATGGTCTTTGAGGTCCCTTCCAACCCAAACCATTCTGGGATTCTTTGATATGAAGGTTAAGCAGATTCTGCTTCTGTGTTAGTTCAGAACCTGATTTCTCTCATTCTTTCTCAGATGAAATCCTTTTTAATGATTATGCCTTTTTTTTTGCCGAGGAAAGTGAGAACTGAAAGGCACTTCATAAATTTTAAAAACAGCTGTGTCTGGGAGGGATGCAGGCTGATGCTGAGAGATAAAGGGAGTTTATTCTGTACGAGGAAGCATTGAGATTGTAGAGGGGAGAGGACCAGCATGTGTTTGTAAAGTGTGTGGATCAACACCCTCTATGAATATGATTTAGTGATACAGTATCCTGTGGAAATTACTGACTTTGAGGTAATTGTCAGGAGATGTTAATTATGACAAGTCCCAGTCTTAAGAATTGCACTGATGTATTTTTAGCCTCTCACGTGCAGCTTTAGGTAGTGAGTCACATTTTGTGATCAGAAGTGTTTACAGGTTTTAATATACCAGAAAACAGTATGAAAGCAAAGCCAGAGTAATACCTTTTTTTGTAAAGGAGCTGTGACTGTATGTTCCAAGTAAAATTAGTCTTGAGGTCAAGGTGAGCTAGTGCCTTGATTTGAGCTGTTTTCATTTACGCTTTCTCTTAAAGCAAAGACATTGAGATGTTTAGTAAAAATATATGTGATACTGTGAGCAAGTTTCCAAAACTGTCGTCTTTTCCCTATTACTACTTTCCCGTATTAAAAGCTTGTACTCATTTCACCTGTGTTCATTGTTACATTATCTGGGTCATCCAAAACTGGAGCACTGTGACCTAACTGCTCAGTTTTGCTCCTAATAAACTGCTAGTTCTACACCATTTACAGATTGGCAAATCACTTCTCCGAGTGTTTCTTTTACAAGTTGGCAAATGATTTACAGATTATCAAAATCTTTGTTCATTTCCTGTGCTGTGCTTTTGGGAAGGAGGCTAACCTTAAATTAGGTTTATGGGAATTATTTACCCTCAAACTAATTTTAATTTTCAGTTTTAATGGCACTGTTAAGTTTTTCTACATCTCTAGTGTGAAAATAGGTATTTCAGTAATTGTTCAAATATCATGATGGTTTTAGAATGTAGCTAGGGGTTGCATTCCAGACTTGCTTTGTTCTGAAATTAGTTTTTTGAAAATATTTTTCGTGGATCTGGATCACAGAGTAACTTTTTTTTTAAATTTTTTTTAGCAATACGGTGAAATTGAGTGACTCTTCTTAGGTGTCAAGGTCTTGTTATGTTGATTATTTTCTGTGTTAATGAAACAGTCTGTCCTGTGATATTTATAGATTTTTACTTAGAAATGTTGAAGCCTTGTGCAAGAGCTGACCGAGAAGATAGGTAGACAGGCTTCAGAGGGCAGCTAAAGAAAAAAGATTTGTTTGATATATTTGTTTTTATCTTTAATATTACAAAAATCAGTATATTAAAAAGGGCTTTTGGAGTCATAGTGCTGACCAATGCTACTTTTGGTGTTAGTGGGATTTGGGATGCAAGATGGAGAGATTCACTTGGCTGTGACACTGTTAATTTTTTGGTTTTTTAGGAAAAAAAGAAAAAAAGTAGTGAGGAGCCCCGGATACAAGAGCTTGATGATGTCTTCCTGCCTTCTGTGGCAGAAGGGTCTTCTCAAGCCGGGACAGTGCAAGTGGAACATCCTGGAGAATTTACAGAAATTCAACTCAGAGATGAAGTAGACAATAGGAAAACTATAAATGATGTGTCTGACAACCCCCAAAGTCATTTATCTTCAGGAAATGAAGGGGCTCTGGCAATGACTCTGGAGCCTCCCAAAGATGCAGAAGAGGTCCAAGCTGGTCCTTCCCGGGAGGAATGTTTGGGGGAAGTTGAGAAGAGTGAGAAGAACAAGTTGGACAAACCTCAGAGCCCTGTGGAGGCAGTTGCTAGTGGATCAGGAAATTCTGATTTATTGAGTAGTACCTTTCAGTCCAGTGCTGCTGGCCCTCAGACAGTGCTGGGCTTTGTGCGGGACAGAGGAGCTGAAAACCTACAAGATGTTAGAAATCCTCTCTCCGGCTCTTTAGAGAAGCTTCCTCTCAGCACCTCACAGCGCTCTGAGAAATCCAAGTCGCGTGTTCCACGGCCGGGATTCAGGTCGGTTTATCCAGACCTGTCCTCAGAGCTGTCCTACGAGAGGCCCACCATCATGGCAGTAAAACCCCTGCTGCACCACGAGAGGCTGTACCCAGAGCTCCCATCCGAGCCAGAGCTGGTGCCGTTCACCAGGGAGCAGCTGAAAATCTTCGAGCCCTGTTCGTGGCTGGAGAACGTTGACTCCTATGCCGAGGAGTTCGAGAGCGTGGCTCACCAGGACAGGCACGAGTTCTACGAGCTGCTCCTGAACTACATGCGCTGCAGGAAGCAGCTGCTGCTGGCTGAGGCAGAGCTGCAGGCCATGACAACAGACTGCCAAAATGTGAAGGGGAGATTATGGACTTTCAAGGAACAACAGAAAACTGTGCAGGTGCTGTTGCTGAAGCTACTTTTGAACCCAAACTATTTGGAAATTAACTTTACTTCCTGCCAGGTTTATTGTACTTAAGCTGTTCTGTTGTAAAAGAGTCACAGAATGTTAAGGGTTGGAGGGGACTTCAAAAATCATCTAATCCCAACCCTGCCTGCCATGGACAGGGACACCTCCCACTAGACCAAGTTGTTCAAGGCCTTATCCAACATGGCTTTGAGCACTGCCAGGACTGGGGCAGCCTTCCTGGGCAACCTGTGCCAGTGTCTCATCACACTCACAGTAAAGATTTTTTTTCCTAATACCTAACCTAAATTTCCCCTTCTTTCAGTTTAGTCCCTTTAGTCCTTTTCCTGTCACTACAGTTCCTGAAGAAGAATCCCTGTCCAGCTTCCCTGTAGGCCCACTCCAGATACTGGAAGGTGCTGTGAGGTCTCCATGCTCCTCCAGGCTAAGTAGTCCCAACTTACTCAGCCTGTTTTCATAGGAAAGGTGCTCCAGTCCTCTTACGAACTTCTTTGCTTCCTCTGGACTTGCTCTAACAGTTCCATGTCCAGAGATTATTGCCTTTGCTTTCTGTCTCTCCGCTAATGCCCAGGACTTCAGAATATCATCTTGAGACTTAAGTTTGTTGTTTGATTTTTAACCTCTGGTGTGTGCAGGGCAGTGGGATATGTGTTGGTGATCTCTTTTGGGGTCAGAAAGGATGAGCTGTGTACACCGAGTTCTGCCCGTGGTGTCAGGTGAAGTTTGTACCACAGCGCACCAAGCAGAGGTGGGGGACACGTGGTGGAGTGACTGTAGCAGTGATGTCCCATCTGGCCTGCTGCCAGCTGTAGGGACAGTTTCCATTGATGTCATTCCCGCTGTCAGAGTGGTGGCTGCAAAGGAGCTCGAGTCGTGCTCAGGAGCAACCCCATAGCTCAGAGGGAGTGTTAGGCCCATGCACTTGCAGTAACTTGTTCCAAAAGTGTAGCTGTGTTTTTTCTTACTTCCAGAGTGGTCATGGTACTCTGTAACATTTTTTCTCTGCAAAACAGAGGGGTTTATGGAGATCTTTGGGGCACACATCAGAAAAGTTTCCCCCCAGACTTCTTCTGTGACGCTTGCCTTGGGAGCTCAGCATTACAGCGGGAGTGAATGAAACTGTTCTGATGGTGTTTATAGCCCACACATCATCAAAATTGTCCAAAGATGCTGAACACCTCTGCGTAGGGTAGATTTTACTACTTCTGTGAGTGCAGTTCATCAAAGTCGAGGAACTGAACAGATCTCAATTCTTCCCTTTTTCTTGGGGAATAACACTGAGCCTCACTGGATTCTCAGGTTTGAAGTGATCATTTTCTGTACTGAAAGCAATTTTGGCTTCACTCTTGCATCCTTTAAGGTCATCACAGAGTTGTCTAAGATTGCTACTTGCTTTATTTCATCCCAGTTCAGTATATATTTATTTTATGTCCAGAATAATTGTTGTCTTTATACCAATTGAAAATTCTTATTCTACTGATTTAGGAAACACAGGGATGCTTTCAAGCTAAGCTTTCAAAATGCTGGTTCTGAAGAATGTGTCTTGGTTGCATAAAAAATTAACAGGAATGTTATTTGTGAAAAGAATAACAAGAGTGTTATTTATTGTAGTTTTCTTGTGCTGAAGAATTAGAGACAGGACAGAGGAAAACTGGCTTCAGCTTTTAATTTCAGTCTGGGAAAAGGTTAGAGTGTAGGTAATTTCTGAACATTTTAAACACGCAGTGGGGAGTTGCTGCAAATTATCAGTCCTGGGAGTTAGGAAAATACTTACCTTGTTCCAGTACATGTTTTAGCTTTAAAATAGCAGATCCAAATATTTATGAAAGTCTGTAAACTAAGAAGCAGGTGCACTCACTGGGCGTGAGACACCTGGTTTTGTTCACATCTCTCAGTGCTGCAGGCATGTAACTTCTGGCTGTTTCTAAACCTGAGTTACTGAGGGTTTATAAAATATTTTTTCTTCAGAAGTCAAGGATATTAATCTTCAGTAATCAGTAGCTCTAAAAAGCACATAGGATATTGCCAAATGTTTGTCTTTTCCATGTATGAAATGTCCCCTTTTATGAAGGCTTTGAAATCCGTTTAGGAGAGGGTTATATCGTGATTGATTTCTGTTAGGGTGACCCGGCAAAATGTCAGAACTGCTGACATAAAATATTTGCTCTCTTTTCAGGGTGTGTGTGCAGATCAGTGCAAAGTGACGGGTCACCACCGCTACCAGACAGTGGAGCTGAAGGACAGCGTGCTGGGGGAGCTGAAGAAGCTGTTTGAGGCCAAAGCAGAGCACGTGCACCAGACCCTGGCACTGCACTCCTACACTTCGGTGCTGTCCCGCTTGCAAGTGGAGTCCTATGTTTACAGGTTGCTCAGCAGCTCTTCCCTGCTGAGATCTGTGGCCCTGCAGCAGCAAGAACAAGGTGTGTTTGCTGGTCTGGGCTGCTCTCAGTCCTGGTCAGGGTGCCCAGCACCTTGTGCAGCTGCAGTTTTGGAGTCTTGTGGTGGAATTTGTGTACTGGAGTGTTTCTCCTCTGATACAAAAAACTGTTGATCTTACGTAGGGATCAGTGAAACGGTTCTCTGACAGGAAAATGTCAAATTCCCTTGACTTTATCACCTGTGGAGTAAAAGCTGAGTGCAGGAGTGACTTCTCCTCTCTGATGTGTAGACTGACACTGATTACTGTACATAAACACTGTGTAGATGGGACACCCATACTCCCAGCCTTTTGTTGTCCAAGGCAACATCTAATACAGTTCTTTTTCCTAATTCTAAAATGAGCTGGATATTTTTCCTGCTTTACTTCCTCTTGGAAGGCCATTTGAAATCTTAAGCTCTTAATACTTAGAATTATCTTTTTGGTTTTCATCCTAAGTGTTTGGTTTGAGTTCGTGCCAATACAATCTTTTAGCTAAAGTGTTTCTCCTCCTCCTGCCCCAGATATTTTTCTTTCTTAGTGCTCCTCCCTTTGCAGTCCACTTCCCAGATAGTTTATATGCATAGTAAATGGTGGTTCTTGCAAAGCTGATGTTGAGGGAAGGCCTTTTGTGAGAGTAACCATAGTATATTCTTATAATTAGTGTCCAGAGCTTAATTATAAGATTAAATAAAGTACTCTAAGTGTTCTTCTCTGACAGATTTAGCAAGCAGCTGTGTTGAAATATCTTGGTATCTCCAGATACAGAGAGCAATTTTTTATGCACCCCCAAACCCATTGTTCATGCTGCTGCTGCTTCTTGTCAAAGCTTCCTTAATTCTGTTTTTAATTTACAGTTTCGAAGCAGTCAGAAAATCTCTCTTCAGACTTGAGCCACTTGAAGGAATGTATCAGTGTCCTTTTCAGCTTCACTCGCAGGGTTATTGAAGATCCTCAGTTTCACAGTGACCTTCTCATGTGGCTGCAGAGACTGGTGAGGGAGTAGACATGGATATATCTGATCCAACATGCGGGATGAATTGGGGAATAATTTCTGAAAGTGTTACTCTTTCTCTCACTGTCCCATGATTTCTTTGGTGGGGTTTGTTCTACTTGAGGAACAGAATCTTTTAGCAGACCTTTAGAATTGATTCCCTTGTCTGATAAAGTCAAGCAGCATTAGTGAGGACTGGCACCTGAGCACCAACACTGCTCAAAGTGAACTTAATAATACTCATTATGTTTTCACTTATTTTGAAATTAGAACTGTTCGGACTTGTCATGTTTGAGAAACTTTTGTTCTTGCCAATTTCTAAATAAATTAGATTTTAATGCAGGTGTAGAAAAAATAATTACACCAAAGAAAACAGTTTGTGGCTCATAAGGCAAGCAAGCAGATTTTAAATATTGTTCTCCTGTAACATGCTCTGAAAATTAAGGTTTGTTAGAAAGTGTGAGAAAAGAAAGGAGCAGTTAGCAAAACTGTGAGGAAATGAACTTTGAAATTATTTACTTGGTTTCAATATACATCCCTTTAGGTGTCTGTGCTGCAGAGAATTGGCTGTCCAGGTGACCATCTCTTCCTCTTCAACCACATCCTGCGGTGTCCAGCCGGCATCAGCGACTGGGCTTGTCCATTCATTCAGGTGTGAATGTTTAATTCTTTATCATCAGCAGATTGGAGTGGGAGTGGCGTGAGTAGGACAGGAGAGTGTCTTGTGCCTGCTTAATCCCTCATGGCCCACACTGCCTTTCCAGATGTGTGGAATCATGGTGGCAGTGAGGGGTTTATCAGGGAATGCTTTTATCCATGTTAGGCCAGCCCATGTGCAGGTTAACAGGGGAGCACACTTCACTCTTAATGGAGAGATTCCATGAAAGGGAGTCAAGGCCTCATACACCAGGTTTTGGGAGTGTTCTCAAAAAGTGGAAAATGTATTTAGGTTTGAAGCAATAGCTGTATATGAGAAGTGAGACTGGAGGCAGCTCTGTGACGTGTGAGGGATCAGGAGGAACAGATTTCTTTATATCCTATACATTGAAATGGGACTGGTTTCCCTGGCAAGTCCAGGGGCAAAGGAAAGGGTTCACTTTGTCTAGGTCAGCAGGAGTGCAGATATCCAAAGGCACCAGGATGTTCTTTCAAAGAACATATTTGCTCCTCTAAGAGGAGAAAATGTTGGAAATACAGCTGGAGGAAAAGGGCTTCAGTTACACTAACAGGAGAGACAAACAATGCAATGAAAGTATAGAACAGAATAATTTAGGTTGGGAAAGACCCTTAATATCATTGAGTCCAATCAACCTAACGTGGTAGGATTTTAACTTCTCCTGTGCTCAGTATCTGAATTAGCCCTGGTGCCTAGACCTACATGTGGAACAAAGAAGTTGTCTTTTTTTTGTGGAGCTTTTGATGTGTTTTTTTTTTTTTTCTCCTCCTTTAATTCTTAAAAGTAATTCTTTTGGACAAGTCACAATATTTTGCCATGGCAATACTTTCTCTGGGGTGTGGATGCTGTCTTTTATGGATTCTTTTTAGTCTTAACAAAAAGCTAGTGAGAAATGTGAATTTCTCTGCTAAGAGCAATTTGACCTTTGCTTATTTAGATTTACTTAGATTTTTGCATTTAATTTCAGATCAAAGTCTTGGATAACCCATCGGGTGTCTTTCATTTCATGCAGTCTCTTGCCTTGCTTATGTCTCCTGTCAAGTAAGTATGAACATTATTTTATAAATATGTTCTGATTGTTTAAGAGTAGAAAACACAGCACACAATCTGCTTGTAAAACTCTGAAAGTTCATTGCAGGCAAAGTCTTAAAAGCGGGCACAAATAGATTCACAGTTTAATTCAAACTTGTTTTACTCATTCATCTTAAAATTCAGCCTTGGCAGTACCTCCTTGTGCTGTACACAGTATGATACAGCTTTCTTTCAGCTATGAAATAGCTTGTGAAGACTGACAGACCCGCAGGTTTTGTTACTGTGGGTTCTGAAGTATCTCTTGCTTTGCACCATGGCCTGTTTTTTATATTGTCTCTGCAATAGAATCTCCTGAGTAAAGGTGTTAAGCTGGTGTACCCACTGGTTGGACTTCTTGATCTATTTTCCATCCTTTTATTAAATTTGTTTTTAAAATCTAGAAGGAATATCGTGCTTGGAGAAGCTACTTAATGAAATTAGTCATTAGTGAAAGCTATTATGTCCTCCAGATAAAATACATAACTTGCCTCCCCCCCTGCCCAAATGTTGCGGTCAAAGAATCAAACTGCTGTTATTTAGGGTTGTCACTGCGATCTTGATAGTCTGGCTCTGAGTTAAGTGGGAGTCTTGTTTATTGACAGCTGTTAAAGGGTTTTATTTTCACATTTCCTTTCTAGAACTGTGTGGGGAAACCAGTGTATCCTGAGGGAATGTGTGTTGCCACTGCCTTTTGATACTTGTGTTTGGAACAAGGGCTAACTTAATGTATCTGGGGTGATGCTCTAAATGTTCATGCCAGAACCCAGAGGAGCCTCCACAGGGTCTGCTCTTACTGGTAAAAGAGCTGAGGCTTATCTGTTACAGGTCCTGCATGTCAGGAACCAGGTTATCCTAGAGTCATTTAACATCACAGGATTGTTTCGGTTGGAAAAGATCTTTAAGATTGTTGAGTCCACCCTTAACCCAGAACCACTGTGGTCACTGCTGAACCATGTCCTCTGGTGCCACATCCACGAGCCTTCTGAACACTTCCAGAGATGCTGACTCCACCCCTGCCATGGACAATCTGTTGCAGTGCCTGACCACATTTCCAGGAAAAATATTTCCCTAATATCCAATCTAAACCTCCTCTACTGCAACTTGAGGCTGTTTTCAGTCCTATCACTTGTAATTTGGGAGCAGAGCCTGATCCCCCCATCAGGGAGTTGTGCAGAGCCACAAGGTCCCCCCGGAGCCTCCTTTTCTCCAGCCTGAGTCCCTTTCCCAGCTCCCTCAGCCGCTCCTGGTGCTCCAGCCCCTTCCCCAGCCCCGTTCCCTTCCCTGGACACGCTCCAGCCCCTCAATGTCTCTCCTGTCCTGAGTGTCCCAGAGCTGTCCCCAGCACTGGAGGTGCCCCAGCAGTGCCAGCACAGGGGCTGGGCCCTGCCCTGGGGCTGTGTCACACCCTGGCTGGGACAGCCCAGGGGCCTCTGGCCTCTTGCCCACCTGGGCACCCCTGGGCTCATGTCCAGCCCCTGGCACCAGCACCCCCAGGGCCTTTCCTGCCAGGCAGTTTTCTGCTTTACTTGCTAATCTCTTCCTCTTGCATTTGGGTTTTTTAGTATCTTCCCTTAACTGAAATATTAATTAATTCAGAATTTTTAATTTTCTAATCTTTTACACTTGATTTTTCACTGTGAACCAGAAATCGTGTGGACTTCATGTGCCATATGAAACCAAGTGAAAGGAAAAGTTCCTCTTCATCTGGGAAGGAATCTGGGAACTGGACTCTGGTAGATGAAGGAGGAGAAGAGGTACAGCAGATTACTTCTTTTGTTTCTCTTTTCTTTGTCCTTTATGCTTTTGTTCAAGCTTATTGATCTTTGTGAAATGGATGAAGAAAATTTGACTTGTTAAGTTAAAAAGCATGGTTTGAAATTTACTTCTATTTTACTCTCCTTTTATCTCTGTGTTATAATTGTAGAGAGTAGAGCTTCCAGTAGTGAGTATTAGCAGAGAGAATTCAAATATTTCAGTTACTCTTTACAAAACCATAATTAGTACAATAGTGAAGCCCTTTACTCTTGGTTTTATTGTAAAGCTACTGACAGCACCTGTATTTGTCTATAGGATGAGGATCCTGAAACAAGCTGGATTCTGCTGTTGGAAGATGACTTGATTGCTCTGTTGTCACAGTTCCCATTTCATGAACTCTTTCAGCAATTCCTTGGGTTTAAGTCTGGAGGTAAATCGGTTGCTAAAGAGTTATTCTTAATTTTGCTTATGCTAATTATGTTAATGACTACCACTGCCAAGAGTGGTACTGCATTATGAAGCTGTCTGAGAGAAGTAATAATGAACCTGTGCAACAGCTCAGAGGCTAAAGTGGTGAGATGGAAGTATATGCCATGTGTATGGGAAAAATAAAGACCTTATAGCAATATGCGTGCAAAACATTAGAGTCTTTTCCCTTAGTTTGGATTTGGTTGTCAGTTAATTCCCAAAAGTGCTTCCAGAACTATTTTTGCCCCTTGCCTTTTAGTTGTAATGTTACTGTGATTTTTCTCTGATTTTTTTTTTTCAAAATCTCTGGGCGAGCATATGAAGATAATTGCTTGCCAGAGATCTTATTACCTGCATGGTTTATTTGTATTTGCATACTTAGCAGGTATTTATTGTTCATTTTATAAACAAAGCATACATTTCAGTTCACTACATGGTGAATTGTTGCTTTGAGTGCATATTAAATTACTTAAAAATCCATAATTCACACTTTTTTTTTGACTGTTGTTTTTGTGTCTCCATCTTAGGTGCTTATTTTCCTGAAAAAACATCTCCCCAGGAGATGATGGAGATTTTTGCCTTTGCAAACTCCTTAGTGGAACTTCTGTCTGTGGGGTTAGAAACATTTAACAGAGCACGGTACAGACAGTTTGTGAAGAGAATTGGTCAGCTCATCAAGTAAGAGAATTTTTTCTCTGTGGTGTAACTGAATCCTTTTCATACATATATTTGATACCCAGAGCTGCTAAGAGCCCCCTGAACCAACCATCAAACAACCAAAAAAACCCTAAACCCCACCCAAACAGTTATCAGGTAGGTTTTGCTCTGGCAGTTGGTCAGTTCAGGGTTAGCCAGTCTGGGAATATGAAATGGGGAATTGCGAAATCTAAATCCTGTTGTGGGTACAAAGGAGCCAGGTGAGCTGTGGAGCAGCAGTCTGACTTCCATCAGTGGTGTGATTAGGTTTGTCTTGGGTAGTCACTGAAACCCAACAAACAGAAATTCCTTGAATTTCCCCTGTCTATAACTGATGTAACTACTTTATTTCCATTGTTACCCAGAATTGTTTTGGGGTTTTTAATTTGCATCCTGCAAATTGTCCTATTTTTGCAGTAGGTAAATTTAATTCAAGCCTGAAAGTTGCTCTTTATTTTTAAATCTCTAGCATTCATTCCGCATGGCTTCTGTGAGTGTGTTCTCAAGGGGGAATACAGTCAAATCAGAAACAAAATCCATCTTTTTCTGTGTGTTATGTAGGCAGTAACTTTCTCAGTAACTTTCTCAGTGTAATTATTCCTGTGTGAGCTTTCTGCATGTGCTGCCATTTCAGCCTGTGCAGTTACCTCAAGGCTCTGAAGATCACACGCAAACTGATTTGCTGTAACAAAATGTTATGCCTTGTTTGCTTGCAAAACCAAGGAAGGAGAGCACAGAAATCTGACTGATGCAATTTATATAGAAACCTCTGGAAACCAGAGAGCAAAATGTTGGATGTGTCTCCTGTGGCTAGACTCTGATCTGGTTGCTCTTGTCTGTGTTTTCAGGGGATAGTGACATACTTAATGATCCTTCTTTCGCTTGTTTGTTCTTCTCTGTAGGATGACACTGTGTCATGTGAGTGACCACTGGGCCCAGTACGTTAGTGGCAATAAACAATATGGATCAGTAGAACACCCTTATTCCGTGGAAAAATTGCAACTGGAGTTTGATGAGCTATTTTTTAGAGCTGTTCTACATGTTCTGAAGGCAAAAAGGTGGGTTGTCCCTTCACTGGCTTCATGTTGGAGGAGCTGAATACTTGAAACTGGGATTTGGAGTAGCTTTAAATACTTAAAGGTTTAAACAAGACTGAAATAAGTAGGATTTTTCAGTGCATTGGTAGCATCAAGGTGGGGAGGAATTATGCCATGAATCTGACAGAAGCTCTGATGTCTTGATCAGTTCAGAAGGAGTTTGGCTCAGAATTTGAGGTGCTGATACACATCCTCACATTCTGTTACATAGCAGAGGTGTGGGCCAGAGATGTCTGCTATTAAAATGCTGGGGTTTATCAGGGTGGAACTGTTGCTAACTGCCTCTTCAAATCCAACAGGTTGGGAGTCTGGCTGTTCATGTCTGAGATGCCTTATGGAACCTTGTCCAGCAACATGCTTTGGAGGCTCTTCTTTGTCATGCACTGTGCTGAGAACGAGCACCTGGAGCAGCTGTGCTCTGCTCTGCAACCTGCTGACTACAAGCAAAGACTCAAAGGTAAAATTCCCCCACACAGAACCAATTCTAATCCATTCAGCTGCTGCTGCATCAGCCATGGGTTTAACTCTTTGCAGGTTGCATTGTTAAATACACCCTTGAGAGCATGACTGGTCCAGTAGCCTTGGAAGTGTCGTAGGCAGTTCATGGTTTTCCAGTACCTGTTCGCCCAAATTGTCATTTTAACAGCAATTGATAGATTTACTGTCTTAGTTTTCTCTCTGGCTGCCTTCAGAGCTGCAAGAGTGATGTGTAGGAGGTACCTCTTGTGTATTCTCGTATCACTTCCCTTCCCTCATATCTTGACCTTCAACAATATTTGGACAGTGAGGTTTAAATCCTGAAGTGCAGAGTTCTGTATCACTTAAGGTTGGTGTGGCAGTTTTTTGGTTGGGTTTGTTTGTTTTTTTATTTTTTTTTATTTGGTGACTGGTTGACTGTTGAACTGCTGGTAGTTCTACAAATAACGCATTTTTAGAGTCCTCCTTTTTTTTTCACTAAACTTGCTAGTTTTGGCTTCAGTGACTCACATTGTGGGAGACCTGCTTATTATCCACAACTTCATTTCCCTTATCTCAAGCCTTCTTTTGATGCATTTCTTGTCCTAAGTGGCACCTTTTATTTTTAATTTCCTCTGGACTTGTGTCCCATTTTGATCTCAACAGTGACTGTGGTGTCTTCAGCCATAGCAGAGCTATTTAGAGGCCAGCTGGAATGCTAGTTTCCCTTTGCTGCTGCATTCATGGATAATATTTCAGGACTTGATTGACAGGGGGACAGGTAAACAAGCAGTAACTCCCTACTTCACAGCTTCTTTGCTGTCTTCAGAGAGAGAAAATCTCATTTTTGTCAGTTTTACTTCTCAGCTGGCTGGTATCCCAGGTAGCTGTTACCCCATCTACCAAGACTTTTGATGGAGAAGCAGGAGAAAATGGTGATCCTGAGAGGTTACTGAATGTCTTGACTCTGTGCAAGCTCAGCTAATATTTAAAGCAATTTACACAGAGTGGGAGAGAGATACCAAGATTATAGTTGTGTGCACTTGATGAAGTGCTGATCTGGTAAGCACTTGCCAGCCGAAACAGTAACTGTTACACTGTTTCAGTAGAACATCTTTATTTTTGGTTTTGCTAGAAAATTTTTACTGCATCTATCATGTGTTGCAGTAACACAGATTTTTTTTTTTTAAATATAGTTATTTTTTCAGGCATTGTTTTGCTTCTAGCTAACTTTTATGTTTCAAAGTCCCTGGTATGCTGATGCAGGATTTCTTTATCCTCTTCATTCTCCTCAATGAGTTATGTCAGCATAATACTGTTTTTCACCAGTGTCTAGACAGGGAATATCAACAGTTCTTTTGGTGAAATCCGTTTAATCTTCTGAAATATCTTCTTTTAACCAACACTTAACAAATTAATGCTTAATTTACTGTAATTCGTACCCTGAAGACCATGACATTAACATTCTCTTGGTAGAGAACCTTTTTTAGTGATTTTCCTTCCCAAATTAAGCTTGAGAAAAGGGTGGTGAATCTACAGGTGGAAGCAAGCCTTGGTAATTGATGGAAGCTTTAGGCATCAAATCCATAGGGGTGGGGGCATAGTTGCTGTTCTAGTGAGTGACATGCCCATGGCAGGAGTTTGAAACTAGATAATATTTAATATCCCTTTTAATCCAAGGATACTATGATCTTATTTCTAGTCACAGTTTCCTTGCTGCCAGTATCAAGATTTGAGAAGTCACTCATTTTTAGGGTGTCCTGACCTTGAATTGTAGTGTGATTAGAGAATAGGGTCAAGTAGAAAGTGGATGGTGAAGATGCTGGTTCTTCACTGTGAGGTGGCAGGATTTAGGTGGAGTCTTTCTGCTTTCCTTACTCCTTGTCTTCAGTCCCAGGCTATGGCTTGGTGTGGGTTTGAGGTCGGTGTGGAGCCCACAGGTGACCCCTTCTCCTCACTGTGGGTCACTCTGCTATGCCATTAGATACAGTAATGACGTGGTCATTTTTGATGTCCTTCTGCATCACCTTAAAAAACCCCTAAAGTACAAGAGGAAACACAGTTGTCTGTGACTTCTGCCGTAAGGATAAAAAATAGCATTTATAAAGGGAGGCACCCCCTGTTTGTCTGCTGTATCTATCAGGAGTGTAGGTTGTCTTACTGCCTGGAAGAAACTGTTTTCTTAAATTGCACAATCCTCTAGCATGCTGTTCCATGAGCTGTTGTGCCTATACAAGCCTGACCTTCTCAGGCTGGAGTACAGTTGCAAAATTCTTGAAAGCCCTTAAAATAGAATGTAACCTAAGTGCAAGTGTTTGATCACAAGCATGCTGAGCACATGCCTGTTCAGGTTATGGGTGTTTTTTCTGCATATTCAGCTGCCATGATAAAATCACTGTAAACAGCGTTTTCTGGCACGTTGTGGTTCAGAGAAGGCAAATCACTCTCCAGAACTTTTTACACCTCAAATCCTGCTTTCAGTGTTTGTTTTGCTGCACAGACTCTGTTTGAACTTACTTGGAAGAAATTAAAAAAAAATAATTTTAAAGCCCTTTACAAGTTCCTTTGTATCCTTAACCTTCCTGTTGTCCCATACCCTGAGGAATGGAATATTTATTTGCTTTTGGCAGTATCTCTTTTGGTTTTAAAGAGGACACCTGCCTTGAATTTGAGTGAAAGCATCTCTGAGCCTTCCCCCTGTGCAGGTTCAGTTCTCTGTTTTCAGAGATAGATTCCAAACACGTGCATCCAGTATTTTTTCTTGTATTTGGGAAACTAAAACTGGCCTTTCCTTGTAGGTCTTGGGCATAATCAAGAGCTGGGGCTAGATATTTGCAGAATTTTTATTTGTGGTTGGCATGGAATGATCTCCACAGATCACTTCTCTGGGATTTGAGTGAATGACTGTATAGATGCTGATGATGTGTGTCCTATTGCACTTCTATCATGTTTCTTTCACTTGACTTTTTTTCTAGATCCAGAGCACCTTGAACAGTTTGAAAAGTATCTCCAATCAATGAACTGCTCAGAAGAAATCTGTCTGCTCACCACATTTGCTCAGATGGCACAAACCAAACGGGCTGATGTTGATGAAGATTTTATCAAAATCATTGTTTTGGAGATATATGAGGTGAGTAATGTTACTGGTCCATTCAGGAAAAGAATGAAAATTCTCTTTTTATTTGTAACAGTGGAAGGTGTGAAACTTCCATGGGTTCTGTAGTTTGTTCTACCATGGAATTAAAAAAGTGCTACTTTAAAAAAGTACTGAATTAAAATCGCCTGAAGTACTTGTTTTTTCTGGGAAAAAGAACAGGTTTTCTATAAGCAAAGCCAGAATGAAACAAATGAACAGAAATATTTATTTTGTTTCATTTTTCTCATGCAGGCCTAACTTGTAGCTGTGAAATTCCTTGTGTGGTGTTTTTTCTGTTGTTTTTGATGGGATTTTTTTTTTTAGTGCCTGTGGCGGTGTTGTTCCTGTGTTTAGTTCTGGACATTTTTTTTGGCACTGTGACATAGAACTTTTCTGATCTTTTAGGGCAATCAGTTTCACTTTTCATATGGGCATTTATCAACTTTGTCTATGACGACTAAGAGTAGTTTAGTCCTGTATTTTCCAAAAGACATTTTATTTCTGTGTCAGTGGAGGTCATCCAGAAGCAGTAACTTCTCCCTGCTCATCTTCTCAGGTGTCCTATGTTAGTCTTTCCACCAGAGAGACATTTTCCAAGGTTGGTCGAGAACTCTTGGGAGCCATTGCCAGCATCCACACACAGATTATTTCTATTCTGCTGGATCGGATTAGAGAGACCATTGAGAAAGTGGGGATGGTAAGTGCTGATGTCCCGTCATTTAAATCAGACACCCAGTTAAACCTGGAGGCCATACCAGGCTGTGTGAAAAAACATGGCTTGGTATGAGAGGATGTGTTAAAAGATCTGTCTGTGGGGTATTTTGGTCACACCACCCTTTCAGACAGCAGGGCACAGTGCTGGTTATTGTTGTGTGCTGAGGCCTGATTTGCACTTTTTGCTCTCTCTCCTCAAAGGTTTCTTTATATCTGTTTAAAGAACTGCCCCTGTACCTGTGGAAGCCTTCTTCGTCCGAGATAGCCCTGATCCGTGACTGGTTGTTAAATTACAGCCTGACAACAGTGGAGAATAAACTGGCCTGCATTATCTTGGAAGGGCTGAACTGGGGATTTGGTGAGCATGTATGTATTGAGAACAGGAGCCTTGAACCTCCTCAGTTTTCCAGAGCAAAAATTTACCTCAACCTGGGAGTACAGCAGAATTAGAAAACAGTTAATTACATGCTTTTATATTATGGCTGTACACATAATGGCACAAAATCGAAACTTCATAATAATCTTACAGCACTCTGCCTGAGGATTTGCTTGTGCTGCTTTCTTGTAGTGCTGCACCTGAGTTTAAAAGAGATATTTAAGGAGGAATTTTTTTCTCTCTAAACAAGAGGAAACAGCTGACAAGACAATTTTTATGAGTCACATGAATAAAATGCTTTTGGCTGGAGAACAGAAGAATCTTCCCAAAAACGTGTAGGAGACCGGTGTGGCTGTAGTTTGCATGCTTTTTCTATGTTTTTCACAGTGCAAGAAAAGTAATGATTGAAATGAGACATATCAAAACCCTGAGCATAATTTAAATGATTGAAAATTATTCCATAATATTGGGTTGCTCCAATATTGGTCTGTGAGTTCAGGATTCAATTGAGGGTGAATGCCGTTTCAGGGAAAAACAGAAATAGGTTGGGGGTGTAATCTTATTGCCTGTGTTCAGTGATTTAATTTAGCATTGCATCCTGTGCATTTGGCCATCCTGAACTCTTCTCTTTGCCATGCTGATGCTTGTACATGAATATTGACTTATTTTTTCTCCCCGTTTCTTGTGGACATGTAAAGAAAAATGAATGTTAGGGAAAATTAACAGAATTCTTTGCTGTGCAATACCAATGCCATGTCTGCACCCTTTGATATGGGGAAAAATGGCTCTTTAATGTGGCAATTGATGGAGGAATTGCTGTGTTTTCATACAAAAAAGGTGGTGGTGTGATTTGGTTTTGTTTTTAAAGGCAAGACTTCAAGTGTCTCTATTATGTAATTTAAAGTGGCATCTGTGGATTTTTGGGTGAATTGTATGTTCATAAAATGGACATGGAAAGTGAATATTATGATGCCTTTTTAAAAAATAATCTAGTTGTTGGGCTTTGTATTGCCCCGTGTGAGCCTGGTGCTCTTTAACATTGAGCTGAATTTTTTTCACTGGGCAAGATTTTTGTCTAGATATTGCAATAATTACTTTGAAGAGCCAGGAAGAGATTAGGATTTATTTCTATATAGTGCAGCTAAATGTACAGTCATAGAGACCTTTTAAATGACTCAAAGTTTTGTGTTCTGTTGCTGTTTTTAGCAGAATACTCTTCACCTGGATCCGGCTGTCCATTCTGAAGTTGCATTGATGGTCCTGGAAGCCTATCAGAAATATCTCTCCCAAAAACCATATGCTGGGCTGCTTTCTGAAAGCATAAAACAGGTATCCCTTCTTCTGAATTACAAGGAATAGCTTATGGATGGCTATAAATGGGGGAAGCTGCAGGGCAAGACCTTGTTTTCTCTTTTTTTTTTCTTCTTTTTAAAGCTGTTCTTTGTCCAACTAGAATTTCATAGCATACCAACACTCAGTGTTGTCTGCACCCACAGAGCTATTTGAAAATGCTGTTAGGCTTCTGTTGCACATCTGCATGAGAATCACAGAATCACAGAATGGTTTGGGTAGAAGGGACCTTAAAAGATCATCCAGTCCCACCCCCTGCCATGGGCAGGGACACCTTCCACTGTCCCAGGCTGCTCCAAGCCCTGTCCAGCCTGGCCTTGGACACTGCCAGGGATCCAGGGGCAGCCACAGCTGCTCT
>VWZW01002326.1:405457-449715 GCA_013397115.1 Edolisoma coerulescens | reverse complement strand
CCCCTCTGCCACTGCAGACGATGAAAGCTCCTGTGCCAGTGATTTCCTCTGCCAGTCTCGTGAGTCAGAAAGACGCGATCGAGCTCATGCGCACGGACCTGAACATCTTGCAGCAGCACGCCAAGTGAGTCATGTCTGTGTTCCTTGTGCCTCAGCAGTGTGTCCAGCAGTGCCTTAAAATGATCATGGAGTCACTGAATGNAAGAGTTGTAGGGAAAGGAACATGAATTTTGCTTAGAATTTTGTCTGGGAGCCTGTGTCAGATGAGTAAAATAAATAGGGTGAGGGGAAGACCGGAAGGTCGGGGTGGTTGGGGAAAACAAGGAAACCAGTGGGTCTTTTGATCCTAACCTTTATGTGATGGAAGGGCTGGTCATGAAAATTAGCTGAGTGAAATAGACTTTGACAAAAATAGGAAGATTACTTGAGTGGCTTTTTTTTTTTTAAAGGGGGAATCCTGAGAAATACTTGTCTGCAGTTAAAAATGCTTCATGCAAAAAAATTAATGTTTTTGTTCAGCTTCTCCTAAACTTTTCTTATTGACCAAACTTGCNCCCCACCCTTGCAGGGAACAATTTCTTCCTGAAGATTCCCTTCACAGCAGCCTCGTTTGTGGTGTTGGCTCAAGACTGTCAATACTTGATTTCTGCTTCTTACCCCATTTGTTTTCTCTTTCTTCTGGTCTATCATGTTACTATTCTACTTCAACTGAGATAAGAGTGCACAAGTCTTATCTAATAACCAAGATTACATCAGATGGCATTTAACTTCTTTCCTCATTTGGCATATTCCCTGCAATAAAGCCTCCTTTTAGGCTAGGTTAGTTGACAACGAGTTATTTAACCCTTTTGCACTGGTGGATTAGTTGCAATATGAAGCACCCAGGAGAGAAATCTGATTTCTGGTTCTGCTAGCTTTGTGAGTGAAAGAGACTTTCTGTTTTTAATATTCCTACTCAGATAATCCAGCTGAATTGTTTTCAATCACAACTGGTCAATCTGTAGCTATTCTTACTCAATGTAGTCATTTAATAACAATATTATGAACCAGAAGAAAAATTACTAAGCCCATGACAGGCTGTGTCTAAACAATTCCAGCATTGATTTTAGGTGGGTTCTCTTTTTTCTTTTTTTTTTTCCCCTTTTGACTGAATCATCACACTCCAGCTTTTTTTTTGTCTGGTGGAAAATTGCATTTCCTACAGAGATTATTCTGTTTAGTTTCCTTCCAGGCTGTCATACAAAGTAATTCAAAAGAACTCACACATACTTGAGTAGTTTTGTTCTTATGAACTTGGTTTTTTATTGCTTTGAAGTGCTATTACTTTGAAGTTTTAGCTCAATTTCATTTAATAACCTTTTATGTTTTCCAGGAAAGTGTCATGAGTCTTTATACAGCACATCAAGTTGAAGTCTCCTCTCTTGCTTATAAAATCTTTGCATTGCTGTTTTTGGGAAAGATTTTGGTAATTTTATTAATAAATGCCTTTCAGAACTGCAGCTCTCTGGGAGTCTCAGCATGTTGCTCTCAACAGTGAGATACTGGACACGGTGCCTAAGCTGTACATCAACAGGGAGGAGCAGATCACCCTCCAACTGGAGTGCAGGGGAACTTCCAATAAAGGCTGCCAGGGAGCAGCTCAGCTCACCATCCAGGTTAGAGGCACGTCATCACCTGTGTTCTGGGGCTGTTGGACATAGAGGATGAGTGTGAAATGGCTGAATTATTGTAAAAATGGTGGCATTTGACCAAATAAATCCACAGACATATCGGTGATCTGAAACACCTCATGGGTAATGCTCAAAAGGAGAAGCAGATCAACAGCTGGAGATTAAGTTGTTGCATAATTTGTTTTGCTCATGACATCCATTCTAAACTGCTTTCCAGTGTATGGATGTGGGAATTTGCTTGCTGTTAGGAATAGAAGCATGAAAATGTTTATAGAAATACTCCCATGTTGCTTAGTAAATGAATTTTTTGATCCCCTCTTAAGTTTCAGTCCCTGTGGATTTAAAGCTTTAGATAAAAGACATGAATTATATTAGTGTGTGTGATAATTAATTAGGAACACGACCAAGGATGTGTACTTGGGCACGATGTACTAAATCTGATCAAAGCTCTCAGGGGGAAAGCCATCCAAATTCAGAGTTCTCTGACTGGACTCTGCTTTGTTTTTACAAATAGCTGCAACATGGAAGAGTTTTAGCAAAACCATGTCAATTATGAAATGAATATGTGTCCTTTTGTCATTTAGTTTGAAGGGAAGCACAAAAATGAAGCAGTGAGCCAGCAGCTTCATGCTTTGCGCAAAGAAGTGAGACAACTGCAGGCAGAAGCCATGAAACCACCTTCCCTGGGTGTTGTGGAAGCAGCTGTACACGTGGAGAATTTCATAACGTAGGTTGCTCAGACACTGCTCTGGGCAGTGGTGTTTGTATTTCCACTTTGGTAAATTAGAGTTAAAATGTGGAACCTGTTCGTGTGTTTTTCCTCGTGCTCATCAGCTTGGGCCAACAACAGAGCTGGAATCCTGAGACCTCTGTGTTTGTGACACAGACCTCTAAAGGAGTAATTCTTGTTATCAGAGGGTCACTGAGGCTCAGCAGGGCACACAGTACTGTGTTCTATTTGTTGTTTTCTACTTCTTTTTATTGTTCTGTGCATTATAATTGCCCTCCTAATCCTGTTAAAGCACACTGAGTCATGACAGGGATGCTGTGCTAAACTTTAGGAAGTGGCAAACTTGTACCACAGCTGTCTCAGCCATAGGCTAAATTACAGGATTTCAATATGACTCACTCTGGGTTTTTCTGTGTTACAGTGCGGGACATAATTCTTTAATAGAGTGGTATTATTTGAAGTAGTTTTTCAGTTTGTGAAACAAAATGGTGCAGTGGAAGCAGGCTAGATAATACCACTTCTTTAAGGAGTGTGAGTAAAATGGGGTCATCCAAGGCCCTCTTCCTCACTTGAAGATCTTTTACGGTTCATTCCAGAGGTTCACTTTTGCAACTTTATTCTCAACTTTCCAGATTTCTGCTGGGATTCTCTTAGTGTAGGTGGTTTACTACAGAGTGTAATGACTGTACAAGTAAAAGGATTTAGTTACTACTTCTACTTGTTCATTCTTGATCATTGATCTGAAAAATTCTGTGGATGAACTAGTTCTTGGGATTTAAGTCTGTGAAACTGCATCTTCTTCAGCTGTTTTAATTCAGACTCAGTGGAGACAGGGATTTGATCTCAATGAAACATTTACTTGGCAATACACAAGAAAAGATTGATTCTGTTTTAATTCTTTTATTGTTGAGTCTGTGAAATAAAATGAGGCAATTTTTCTTGCAATACAAAGGCAGTTGAGATGCCATCAGAATATGATGATTACATGATTGGAGGGAGAAATAACCCAATGGAACTCTTCTGTGGAAGTCTTTCTGACTCTGGTATAGACACTTTCTAAGGTTTGGAAGTATCCATTTCAGGCAGCAAAATTACATGAGCTGAATCTGTGACTTTTCAGCCAGGATATGAGAAGGAGGGATACTCAGGGGGTATCACAAATACCCATCTCAAGGCTATATATTGGCAAGAAACCTTTCTTTATTGTCACAGGTTATTCTCCGTGTGTAAATTTAATTTGCCTTTTTAACGCAATTTTTTTAGGGCCCTGATAAATATCTACAAGGTGCAGCCAATGCCTGCAATCAAGAAAGTTGGAATTGGCTTATTTTTTACGTTGGTGGAATATGTGTGTGATGAAACTCAACGCAATCCTCCCACAAGACAGTTCTTCACATCCTGCATTGAGATTCTGGGCCAAGTGAGTTTATTTCTTGAATATGAAAGTATTTTCTGAATTTTTAAAATTTGATTTTCGGATGCCTATTCTTATTCAAATTGCCTGCTGTCATGGGGGTGGGGAGGGGGGCGTGTCTAACATGTTCAGAAGCCTGAAAGTTAATTTCTAAGCCTCTGTCCCATTTTCTTTTCAACTAGTTGTGTAATATGCCAAATCTTTAGGAAGGGCAAAGCTTTCATTTAAGCAAAATCAAAACTGTTGCTCTGAGGTGCCTGCTTAGTATCAATACATTGTCATTGTGTTAGTTAAATGCTGGAGTTTTGGGCAGGTAACTAAGGTTTGGATACTTTCAGTTCATAAAAGTGTGTTTCAGCGTAGACTTTGCTTTTACCTGTGCCTTTCTGGTTGATGTACATCTTGTCAACCTCTGTATTCAGACACCTTTCTTCTACAGCCTTGCAGTGTTCTCTGTGTAGTGAGTTGTACCAGAAGTTTGCTGGTAGAGAAGATAAGTGCTTGTTGGTGGTGGTAATGTTTGCTGTGTTTGTGCACTGAGAAAAATCATTAGCCTCTGCTTTGGGTCCAGATCCTTATTTTTATCTTAGATACAGCTTATTTCCATGTGCAGCTGTCCTTGAGCACCTCTAACAGCAGAACTACTGAGATATTCTTCAGAGCTGTAGTTCTGTTAAATTTTTCCTATTATCAAGCAGGGCTGGTTAAATCAGGATTCATTTTCTTATGCTATTCCATCAGAAAAAATGTTACTTCTAGGTATTTTTAAGTAACATACGTGGTCACAAATGCTGTTCTAAAATGTGTTTTAGGGAGACATGTTTATTTTTTGTTATATCTTACAGAACAACAGCATTTAGTTGATGTTAATCTCATACAGTCTTTTGTTTTTGACAAAAACTTCCCTTTTTATAAAAGGGCCAAAACTGTGACTGTCTCAACAACAAGCCTAAGACATGTATTTTCCAGTTGACTCATATTTGGCTGTTATTTTTTCCACCATTCCCACTTTTCTCAGGTGTTCATCAGTGGGACCAAATCAGAGTGCAAGCGTTTGCTCCAGACAATCCTGCAGAATCGAAGGCTTTGTACTCTCCTTTCTCCTTACTTCACTCCTGTTGCCTCTCCCAGTGAATTTGTGACTTTATATGAAAAAGTTGTGGCCTTTCTGAGTGAGGATAATAGTGATGTTGTCTTCATGCTGCTGACAAAGGTAAAGTCTGGTCTGTGGGTGTTCTTCCCCTGAGGACTGTGTCTTTGGGCTAAAGAGGAAAGAGGTGCAAATCTAGTATTTTAAAATAGCATTGACAGGTTCTGTGAAGCTGTGTTGGTCGTACTGAATGGTAATTTAAGCTCAAGAGGTCAAGCCAGAGTCAAAAGCAAATAGCTTAAGTGGCCTTTTCTAGCCCAGATGGTATCAGTATGTGCTTTCCAGAGCTTAGTGCTGAAATTAAAACCGTCTCTCGATGGCTTCTTCTGCCTGGTTATCTCTGCAGAGACATTCATCACAATAGCCAGTGAATGCCAGCTGTCTTAACAATCAAAACAAAATTTGGAACAATGGCTACATTTTCCAGCTCTGTTTGGCACCCGTGTCCTTCCTGCCTGTCTTAAAACAGAATTAGGTAATAACAAGTGATTTGCACATCTCGTGTTACTCATGATACTGCCAGTGGAGAAATTAGTGTAGCACTTGGCCTTTGATATTGCTCTGATTCTCCTCTTTAGTTACAGGGAGGCAGCTGGGAGCAGCAGGCAGTCTGTCCTGGGCAGGACTCTGAGCTGTCCATGGTGGCACTGGCCAGCGTTGTCCCTGCTGACCAAGGTCTGAGCAGGTGCTCAAGAAGCTAAGAAAGCTTTGCTCCTCCACCCAAAAATTTATGGATTATGAACATCAGGTCCAGTTTAATGCTTGTGTGGAAACTCAGATACATGTTTATGAATCTGAGCCCCCCTGCCAAGGGCTGTTTAATAAATTGAGGGACCTCTGTGGTATGCTAAATCATAGCCTTTGGAGAGTGAGGTGTGGAGCTAGGGCTAACGAGATGCAAATTGATGAGGTTTTTCTTAAATACATAAAAATGTCATGATTTAGTTTCCCTGGCAATTTCTCTGTTCTCCTCCAGGTGTTGTGGCTGTTGAATCTTGTGCTTATAAATGCTCCCTGTGCTCTGTTCTAGTTTGACCTCACGCAGTGGTTGAGCGTGGCCAAGCCGCCTCTTTCGGAGCGCACCCAGCTCCTGGAGTCCATTCACTTGGCCCTCAATGCATGTGGCCTGGAACCTGAAGAAGATATTTTGATGCCATTTAATATCTTCTGCAAGCATTGGACTAACCTTCTCCAGTATCAGTTCCCCGATCACTACAGCGATTTCTTAAGGTTGTTTGTGCAAAGTGAGTATCTGAGGTGATGCATCCTAAGTCTCTTGTGCAGAACCCTTCTGGCTTAAAAATATGAACTCTGTGCAGTAGAATTAAATAGCAACAAATGCAGAATGACTTACACTTCCTTAGGTTTCTGTGGGCACTTTTATGTGCCTTGCTATGTGATGTATTTTTACTAGACATATTGTAGCTCTTCTGTGGGTCAAGGCACACATATCAGTGAGAACAGATTTTTCAGCCCATGTAACAGGAGAAGGATGGAGGAGAGTCTTCTGTTAATGGAAGCACCTATTAATTGTGGTTATGCCACCGTCTGTAAGGCAGAACCCTTGTTTTTGATCACTCTTCAATATCAGGCAAAGAACTGGAAATATGAAGACCTGGAACTGACACTGAAATCTGCTGAAAATGTCCTGGTTGACATTTGATGCCACCCGTAATCTGACGTGTCCCTCAAATGGGAACGAAAGTATTTCTTTTTGTCAAACCATACTCACTGAGGTAGCAGCTGTCTCTGAATGTGTTTGTGGCCAGGGATGTACAAAGTGCCTGGGAAACTCTCTAAATAGAGAGAAACATGTAGATGCCAAAAGGAAATGTTGACTATATTTGCAAATTAGAGATAATCTCTCACCCTTAAACTTGGGGCTTTCAAACTCCCGTGTTACCCAATTTTTCATGTAGCAGGGAGCTCTAATTTCAACCTTTTTTTAGAGAAGGGGACTAACACCTTTCTGGTTTTCACAAATGCATTTCCTTCTTCTTCCCAAGGCTCATCAGAGCAGCTTCTAAGCCCTGATTGTTGGAAGGCATCCCTTAAAGCTTTGGGGTGTGATTCACTGGCGACTGAGCAGGGCGGTTTCAAGAAGAGTGATTCTGCTGAAGGTCCTGTGGTGAGGGATGCTGCAAAAACTCTCCTCTCCACAGAGCAGGTGGGTGCCTCTTGGGTTGATTTATATTTTTCAGATGAAACAGATGCCCTCCAGTGACAGATAGCACTGCTGTGCAGCCTTTCTGCAGCTGATTAATAGCTTCCTTCTTTTTACAGGTCAGAGAGACAGTAGAATGGCTTTCCACATCCTTCTGCAAACTCCGACTGGCCTCGGTGGACTTCAGGACTTTCGGCCTGTTTTCAAAATGGACTCCTTATGTGGCTGAAGTGAACAAATTCCTGGAGTATCTCATTAAACGACTTATTCACACTGAAGTTGATAATTTAGCCCAAGAGCCTGTTGGGAGTAGCAGAATTTTAGCAGGTAATATGTCTTAAAAGCGAATTACTTGAAAACAGACACCTAATTTCTCTAATTCGTCTGTTAAGGGCCATTTACATATACAGTAAAATGTTTTACTTTGCATTTGTGCAATAATGAGAATATTAAAATACAGATGGGAAATGTTGATGCTACTTCATGACCATGTAGGACTTTATGCTTTATAATCTGAGAGGAAGCTTTTTTATATTTGAGCTTGCTTCAACATTATTTTATGAGGCGATTGTACTTTCTTCAAGAAAAATAATCTTTTGCACTGAGCAGAGGTTTGGAAGGAGACACTACTGAATTTCATCATGCATGATTTAGATCTGGAGAAACTTGGTTTTTACATTAATTTTTAATTAATTTTAATTTTAATCAACACATTTTAGTATGTGGAGGTTTAAAGTGTGAATCATCATTACCCCCACAGTCTCTGATGTTTTATTAAATTTATACTAATAAAACATCTTAACAATGCAAAATGGTTATGATGGTTGTTCATACAGCCATATTGTTAACCAGAGTTGTTATTATTAAGCATATTGTATTTTAAATTTTTATTTACCAGAAAGGACTGATGGAATGGTTGGACTCGATGATCTTAGAGGTCTTTTTCAGTCTTAATTATTTTATAATTCTGTGAATGTTAGAATGAGAAAAGGATATTATATGCAAATTTAGAAAAGTGTAATGTGCTCACTGTTGTTGATTTGAAGGAAAAGAGCAAATTCGTTTTGTTTCCTTTTAGCATTGCAGTCCTTGTATTCAGTCATTGCTGGACTCTTTAAACCATGGATACTGGTCTTGGATAAAGAAGATGCGAGGTATATATTGCATTTTAAAATTAAATGAATTTTTTGCTGAAGTGGGGACTTTAGTCCTGTAAGAATGCCTTTCATTATTACCTGGTTTTTAATAATTCGTGGCTGTCTTGCCTTCCATTTAAATGGCTCTCACTTTGTCATTTCCTTAATAATTACAGAACTAATTTATGACCTACATCAAATTTTCCAAGGTTTGAATGGAATAATTATTTTAGATATGAGAAAGATCTTGTAATAATAATATGAGCAGAGCTTGATTATGTGAAGGATTTCACTCAGTTTTAAAAACACTGAAACTTGAATTTCAGATTCCCTTTTTTTAGCTCCCATAATATCTGTAATACCTGTTTGAAAGAAAGAAGCCCAGCCAGACAAATACAACCCCAAATGCCAGTGGTATGTAAAGAAATTTCAGGCTGAATCGCTGCTGTGATGATCTGTTGCCTTGTGTACCTCTGTCTTCACATGAAAAGTTAGGTATGCTACTGTACATTCAAATTTTGCTTTCTTTCAAAATTAAAAGCTTCTGGAGTTGTGAGTGCACCTTCATCACTGAAGCTAGAACCAATCTGCAGTTGGTAAATAATATCACTGAGAAACTCTATTATTTTAATTCCATTATGAAATATTAAACAAGTAATTTCTGCTTAGTGGATCTTCAGTGGGATCGTGAACTATGCAGCTCTTCTGAGGAAGAAGAGGAGAGTCCCAAAGAGCTGAAACTGGGAGAACTGCTGATACTTGTACTTCACTGCTTTAGAATATTTAAATTGCTGATGTTTATGATCAGGTAACTGAGCACTGAAATTTGTGTTGTGCTTCTTTTCAGTAGCCAGCCCTGCTACCCTTGGCTGGAGAGTGACACTCCTGTAGCCTCCACCGTGGTCTGTTTGTTTGCAGATTGCATCAAGCTTTTGCACGAGAGCTTTAAAGGTGAGCATGAAATCCTAAGCCTCCCCACTTGTTGATTTGGAGGAAAAAAATACAGAACTTTAGTGTGCATTTTTTTCTTTGAGTGTATTTTAGTGTAACTTACAAGTTTTTCATCTTCAGAAATAGACCTTCTTCTGAAAGCAAGTTTTATCTGATTTTTTTTTCTGTTGTTAATTCAGCAATTTTCTTTTATTCTAGAAAAGCTGTTGCCAAGCCACCATGGGGCTCTCTGGTTACACCTAATGCACTACTGTGAGTGTTGCACAGCCCCCAAAATGCCAGAGTTTATTCTCTATGCTTTCCACACTGAGTTCAGAAGGCTTCCATGGAAGGAAATGCATCCAGACCAGATGCTTATGGAAGAATTCTTTAAAGTGAGTTCATGGCAACTGTTGAATTAAGTTCATAGTGCTGCTCAAAAGAGCTGGAGAGCAGGAGACAGTTCTTTTAGCAAGTAGGCTTTTAAAGTTTGTTTGTAGCATTCACAGCTGCTCAGTTTGTGATGGATTTTTGTGAAGGAGTGCTTTTGAGTCCTATACAAAGTTGTGGGGAGCTGTACAGCTCCCTCTTCATTGATCTGCCTGAATGTCTCGTTTATTGCAGATGTATGTAATGTTTTTAGTTAGATTTAAAATATTTTGCTATTGACATGTTGTTCTCACTTCCAAGTTGTCCGAGACAAGTTAAAGCTGCAAGAGAGGGAATGAAATGATGGTGAAAAGACGTTTGTCTACTCTTTTGCTGACCTAAAATGCTGCTATAGATTTACAGTTGGCTAAGGAACTGAAAAGTACAAAAGTAACTTACATTGTTTTATGCACCTGTCTTTTTCCCTTTCTCTTTTCTAGATCGAAAGAGGCAGCCCCAAGAGTTGTTTCTTGTTCTTGGGTTATGTTTTATGTGAAATAAACTGGGTCAGTGTCCTCTCTGATGCCTGGAATCCCAACCCTCACCCTCAGACTCACAACATGATTGTCTGTTTGCTGTATATGATGGTGCTGTTGGCAAAGGAGGAACAGCTTATAGGCAAAGAGGTAATTTTTGTGAAGGTTCCTACCCATCTCTTAAAAGAAAAATAATCCTTTACTAGAAGGGACACTCAGTGTCACTAAATCCAGTTCATTGCTTCTGGAGGACTCTTCAGAGGGTCTTGATTGTCTTCAAGAAGCCCCATTTTCCATCTGTCAGCTTTCTCTCACTTGCAGTGTCTTCTGTTCTCCATTTCCTCTGAGGCATTACAAGATGCTGCATCAAGATGTCACCAGCAGCCTTTGACCATCATTGTATTTCAGTTTAGGAAAATTACCAGAGTTCATGTGCTTTGACCCGAACGTGTTTGCTTATCAGAAGCTTCTTAAGCTTCAGAAGATAACTGTTTGCACATGGTGTGAGTCAGCCTCAGGAATTCCCTCCTTCCCTCCAGCAGTGTGTTAAACTGACACACTGTCAGGAGGTTTTTGCCTCCCAGAGCACTCCTGTGACACCTTGATCTAAATCTCAAACTTTCTCAGCCCTGTGTTCCAGGGCACGAGCAACTTGAGAAGTACTTGTTGTACCAGTGTCACATTCCTGTAGAAGTGGTGCAGTTTGTGTTAGTTCTGGATTGTCAGCACAATTCTAGTATTTGTTCATTCTAAAACCTGTAGGAACATAGAATAGGATATAGAATATCCTGAACTGGAAGTAATCGTGGAGTCCAACTCCTGGCCCTGCACAGACACCCCAACAATCCCCCTTGTGCATCCCTGGGAGCGGTGCCCAAACGCTCCTGGAGCTCTGGCAGCCTTGGGAATGTGACCATTCCCTGGGGAGCCTGGGCAGTGCCCAGCACCCTCTGGGGGAAGACCTTTTCCTGATATCCATCCTGCAGCTCTCCTGACACAGCTCCATACCAGGTGGTGTTTCTCTGTGTCCAAGGGGCTTTTTTTACTGCAGATGTTTAAGAATAGACAAGAGCTGCTCATAAACAGTTTTCCGTGTGCCTGTGTGAGCTGTGGGCCTGCTGTGCTGTTTAGGGTGGTATTTATGAGAATAAGCACATGAGGAGTCCCCCAGGTTGGTGGATGATTCACTGAATCAAAAATTAGGGACACAATTTCTACTGTGAACTTAGATTAACCCATTTTTAAAAATAATATTTTAAGGCCTCTTTTAAACCTGTACTGAAGTGACTTTGATTTGAAGGGTCTCCATATCTTTCTAGCTGTCTTTACATGTTTACATGTAAAATTTTTCACTGACTTTTGTGCTTGGTTAGAGCTGCTGCAACAGCAGTCTGCATACAGTTCTGCAAATGCTAGAGATGAAAAACGTGTTAGCTTACTGCTTGAATAAGGAATTGGTTTTCAGACAGACTCCCAATGGTCATCTGTTTCTGTGGGTTTTCTGCTCCATCTCCTTCAAATTCTGAAGCTGGAGCTTCCTTCCAGTATTGAGTACTGTGAATATGAATTGAAAACTGCAAAGAAGGTGTAGCTTAAACTGATGTCTTTAAATCTTCAGGAATCTCCACTCATAAATCTTCTTGGACAGACCAGCTCCCTTCCTTGGCAGCTTGTGGGCATTTCATCCTACCAAAGCATCATCAGCTACTGCAGCAGTCACTATCCTCCCTCTGTTATCCTTGCTAAGGATGCTGGAGCTGAACTGATCGTGAAGCTTCTGAAAATCTCAGCAGGCTTTGGGGCATCTTCAGACAGTCATATCCACCTTGTGAGTTGAACTAATTTTGGAGCATCTCCGTGCTGTTCTTGGCTTTTGCAAAGTTCTGCTTGTGTATATTACAGAATATGGAAAGAGTTCTAGGTGTGATTTTTCTTTTTTTTTTTTATTTTTCCCCTAATTGATTTTAATTTTGTTTGACAGGATGCAACACTGAAGTGCCGAGCGTACATTCGCCAGGTGGTTCAGTTCCTCAGCACCTTAGAACAAAGTGGAAAGATAACCCTTGCAGTTTTGGAACAAGAAATGGCCAAGCTGCTAGATGATATAGTCATCTTTAATCCCCCAGGTTTGTGCTGAAGAAATGGAAAATCACCTTAAAGCTGTTCAGTGCTTTATTCTGCTGAGTAGATTGATCTGTGACGATTTAATTAATTTGCATTGCTGCCATGTCTCCCTTACGGGCAGCAGGGCATGGTGCTTTGGTGATGTATATATAAATGGTATATTACCACAAAGCAAAAATATGAATCTTACCCCACAGAGCTGTCAAGAGTGACAGAACCGACATTAAAAACAGGGGTTGTGTTGTGAATAAAACTGACTGATATACAGGAGCTTGAGGGATTAATTTCTTTGTCTTTAAAATTTTAAAGTTTTTATTTTACTTGTCATTTACCTCTTTTTTAAAGGGAAGAATGGCACAAATCCATTCTCTTGGGCCTTAGGGATTAGAAGTAATGGGTACAAACTTAAAGTGGGGAAAATTAGGTAGATATTAGGAAGGAATTCTTTACTGTGAGGGTGGTGAGACGCTGGCACAAGTTTCCCAGGGGGTTGTGGATGCCTCAGCCCTGGCAGTGCTCCAGGCCACACTGAGTAAGGCCTTGAGCAACCTGGTCTAGTGGAAGTATCCCTTCCCATGGCAGGAAGGTTGGGACTAGATGATGTTTAAGGTCCCTTCCAACCCATAACATTTTATGATTCTATGACTGTGTTCTCAGAAATGGTTCTAAATCATAAAACTTGGAAAACTTGACAGTATTGAAGTAGAAGAGGTATATTGGTGCCACCCAAGTGGTATGGTGTGTCCAGACACACAGGATTTATCTGGATCTCCTTTTTAGTACTAATACCATCTTGAGGTTCCTCTGTCAAGCCATGAGTTCAGGTGAAATCCGTGTCTCGCTGTACTCCAGAGAAATGGTTGTGAGGGGTTGTGTCTCCTCCTGCCCATGGCCCACACGGGTGTGTAAGGAGGAAGAAGCTTTACCCAGTGTCCACAGAAAGTGTCCAGTGGTGAGGCTGAACCTGGGTTCCAGTGTCTCTTCACTGAAGCGGCTCTCTGCTTTCTGGCTTGCAGACATGGATCTGCAGACGCGTCACCTGGCCCTCAGCAGCCTGTTCACGGAGACGCTGATGATGCTCAACAACTCCAGCATCACCACGGCCGAGTCTCTGCGGGGCAGCCTGCGCAAATGGATCGACAGCAGAGTGCAGGGGCTGCTGGCCATGCCCCTCCTCACGGCCGCGTGCCACAGCCTGGCCTCCGTGCGCCACATGGCCGAGACCACGGAGGCCTGCATCACTTCCTACTTCAGCGAGGGTAGGAGCCTGTCTCTGTCTCACAGTCTCTGGTCAGTCTGGGATGCCACTGAACACTAATCGTCTGGAATTATGAAGTGGTTTGGGTTGGAAAGGGCATTAAAGATCACCTTGTTCCAGCCCCTCTGCCGTGGGTAGGGACAAGGGGAAATGGCTTTGCACTGACACAGGGTAGATGGGATATGAGAGAGAAATTCTTCCCTGTGAGGGTGGTGAGGCCCTGGCACAAGTTTCCCAGAGAAGCTGTGGCTGCCCCATCCCTGGAAATGTCTAAGGCCAGGTTGGATGGGGCTTGGAGCAACCTTGGCTAGTGGAAGGTGTCCCTGCCCATGGCAGGGGATGGTATAAGATGGTCTTTTAGTTCCCTTCCAATCCAGACTATTCTGTGATTTTGTGATTGTGGTTTGGGTTTTACAGCTGCTCTAATTTTGTGTTTCCTTAGTATCCATACCTGTCTGTGTGAAAACAGATTTGCTCTGTGTAGTGTTGCCATTTTTCCAGCTAAAGTGGAGGACTTTATTAAAAAAAATCACCCCAAGAGAGCAAAAGACATTTTTCCCCTTCTCTGTAGGGTGTTCTGTAGGCTAATTTAAGAAAAAAATACTCTGGTTTGGTAAAACTCTGAAAGTTTGGTGTGCATGGTTTTCTTTTTGTTTTTTTCTTCTTTCTTCTGTTTACGTAATCCTTGTGGAACTACATTTCTATTTCTTACACTCTGTGGAAGATTTCAGTACACCTGAGGGCAATACTTAGAATTCCATTGCTAAAATGTTCAAATTTTAGTCCTGGCTGAATGCTGAGAAGATATCTCACCTTGACCTCAAGGAGGTGCCCTGTGATAGTGGAATTTTTTCTTTTCTCTCCATCAGAGTTGCATGACATGCTGATTCCCTGAAAAATAGCTAAACCAGCCCAGATTCTCTTAACTGGTAGTCCTGGTTCTTAGATTTTACCAAGTGCTGCTTTCTCACATGCTTTTTGTTCTTTCCTTCTGCTTTCTTCAAAGTTTCCCCTCATCACCAGGAGTTAGGCTGGGGCCCTATACTTGCCTCCCTCCAAGTTCCTGAGCTAACCATGGAAGAATTCCTGCAGGAGTGCCTCTCTTTAGGAAGCTACTTGACTCTCTATGTCTACCTGCTGCAATGCCTGAACACTGACCAAACCCTTACCAATGAAATGAAAATCCTGCTGACCATCAGCAAATGGCTGGAGCAAGTGTACCCCAGGTATGAAACCTGAAGCTTCTGAATGTGCCTGAACTTTTAGATTATTAATATTTAGATTAAAGTTTTTTTAGAGTTGTATAGGTGGTATAATTAGGTGGCACTGGTTAATTAAGTTAATTTCAACAGGGTGCTGGATGAAACGACCTGTCCTTCTCTGTCTGCTAATACTGAGTCTGTCCATATGCAGTGCCAACAGAAAACAGTTGTGGTGGTTAAACAGAAGAAGGAATTAAATTTGCTAGCTAATTAGTGAATTTCAGTCATTTTTCAGTCAGATGAGCTTGGTTTCAATGACAGCTTGGATTTATGCTCAGTTAAAATGACTCGAACCAAACCCTGAATCACTCTGGGTTCCACTTCCCAGCGTGTCCACAAGGTGGAATGTGTTATGTGCTGCATATTCAGCCTGGCATTCTGAGAGACCTGGTGCTGAAAGCTGCTGGATGGGGCCTCAGCAGCAGCTCTGAACCAAGTCTGGAGCCAGTGGATCTGGTGGGATGCCCAAGGCTGGTGGCCTGTATTGCTGCAAAACTGCTTAGATAACTGGGTTTTGTGGGGAAAGGATGCATAGCCTTGGGGTCAAAATAAAAATACTTAATGTATGTAACAGCTGTAGTTAGAGTTGCTGCTGAAGTTGCCAGGATTTAGCAAACGTGATTATTATTTTTCCATGTTAATGTTGATAATGTTCATGTTTTCTGTAAAAGAACAATTTGGAAAAATGTCTGTTCCTACTGTTTCTTGAAATTCAAAAAACACTTTCACTGTGGTAGATACTGTGGTAATTTGATTGCCAAGGTGTGAAGGAGACAGCAAAGCCACCGTTTAAAGCAGATTAAACCTTGCTCCAGACATCAGATCTGAGATTGCCTGGGATAGGGAACGACTGGGAGGAGAAATGTGAGGATAGTCTGATGCAGGAAACTCATGCTGGTGCTTTATGTGGAAAATCTGAGCTTGTCAACTTGAACTGCCAACTGTTTGGGGAGAGATTAAAAAATAGCGTAGGGGGAACTTCACTTTGGGCTTTACTCAACAAAAATCTTCAATGTTGCCTAATCTCAAGGATCATATTAAAAGTCTAAATTGTTGTGGTAACAACATCCAGTGCTTCCTAAAGTGTTTTATTGGTAAGTAAAGAAAAGAACAAACGAGTAGAGATACAGCTTCATTCCTTTTGTGCCAAGTCTTAGGCAAGTTTAAATCCACTTACGACTGCAGTATCATTTATTTCCAGTTGTAAAGCTTAAAAGGAAGCACTGTTCTTTGTCCTCTTACAGGCCCTTAAAACCTGCTAGCTGGTGGATCAAATCTGTAACAGTAGCAGTTACAGGAGTATAATCACTGGTGGGGTAGTATAGTTATGCTATCCTAATGTAATAAAATCAGCTGTCACTAATTAACAGTCTGAATTTTTCATGGACCTAATGGGGAGAGGAATAAACTTCTTAACCTATCATCTGACTCTTTTTATTTTCTCTAATTTTTTTTCCTTACATCTTCCCTAAAGCTCAGCAAAGGAAGAGGCAAAGCTGTTTCTGTGGTGGCATAAAGCCATGCAGTTATCCTTGGTGCAGCTGGAGCAAGATGACCCTGTTCTGATTGAATCTGTCATCCGCACCCTGCTGTCCATCCAGGGCCGGCAGAGCCAGCTGGCTGAGGAGAGACTCACTTCTGGAATACTTGGTGCTATTGGGTTAGGCAGGAGGTCTCCTTTGTCACCCAGGTGAGAGCTGAAGCTGTGGTGAATCAATTGGTTTGAGTCACGGTGTTGAAGAAACTGCAGCCTGGATCCAGAATGCCCAGTGCAGTGTCAGAAGGTGATCAGAATACAGGCTGCCTCCAGATTTACAAAGTTTTTTGGGCCTGTCACAGAAAAAGCACAGACAGCGTGTTAATCAGGTTAAGAAGTGAGTATGAATTTCTGCAAAGGTTGTGGTGAAAAAGGAAAGAAACTGCAGTTCTGATTCTGTCCACCTCCAGCAAAGTTTGTAGGCAGATACAAACTTCGTATTGTAACTGTTTGTTAGAGGGAGATACTTCCAGCTGGTCTGTAGAAAACTGCTTCAAGTTTTCTACACAGACTTCACAAGATTTTGTTTAAAAACAGACACATTGCATTTTCTGTCCTAACCTTGAAGTATTGGAAATGTTAAGAGAAGCTCAAAGGAGCATGTGCTTGCTTGTGATTCAGTCTACCTTCTAAAGAGAGACACCAAGTTTGATTGTTAGGTGTCAAAATCAAGTTCACTCTGGAAAGAATGCTGAGAAAAAAATCCCATAAATGTTTGTGGAACACCAATTCAACCCTGCCCCTAAACATAACTCTGTGTTTATAAAGACCTTCTGGGATGCAGTGCTGTTTAAATTGCCCTGACACCAAATTCTTGGTGTCATTCAACTCATCCCTTGATTTGGGCAGTAATAATGTTTTATATTCTGTCACCTGAGGAGTATTTCAGATGTGAGGGGAGGAGTGTTTCAGCCAGGCTTGAAACTGATGCAACATTTCATGTGAAGGGTATTATATTATCTTCTAGTATGTTTTGTGTCCTGTTGTGTGTATACCCAGAGAAGCTGGGATCCCCTTCCCCCCCGGAAGTGTCCAAGGCCAGATTGGAGCAGCCTGGTCTTATGGAACGTGTCCCTGCCCATGGCAGAGGGGTGGNTCTCCCCGTGCAGGTTTCGGGTGGTTGCCCGCAGTTTGTCCGCCTTCCTCCTGGTGCAGATCCCTGCAGAGAGCCAGGTGCGCCTCAAGGCCGGGTCGGAGCCCAGGCTGTCTCAGAAGGCTCAGCAGGTGAGGTGTGCCCATCTCTGGCTGCTTGACATGCCCTCTCTGTGTGCTTGTTTAGCTTTTGGGGTGAACTTTGTAAGAGTCACTGCAAGCATTTCTTCGAGGTAAATCCTGCTCTCACCTTGTTGCTGAACTTTGGCAGTGGGACTGTGTGTTTGAGCTCTGTCCTAAAGTGATCCTGGGTAAAACTTTATGCAGTGTTCTGTGTTAGTATGAAGGCACCATTTTCTAATCTTACACACTTAAAAGGGGCAGATGAACTTACGTCTGTAAAGCCTGACTTCAGAAAGTTTGGAACATAGCAGGTAGAAGGAATTTAAAACAAACAGGAAAAAACAGTGCTGCTGTGGTTTGCACTGCTTTTCAGTGATAAAGCAGGGCTGCATTCACACTGACATTTGTTTATGTGAGGTCAGGACTTAAAAGCCCTGTGACAAATAAACATTCCTCCTTTAGCATGTGCACTGACCGTGGTGTTCTTTAAGTTAGCACTTGAGAAGAGGAAGGAGGAATTGGTTGGAAACCAAAGCAAAGTAGCTCGGTAAAACTTGTTTCTTTAAGAAAAGAATAAAACTTGTTCAGAAATATTTTCTACATTTGCACTACATTAGTCCTGCCAACAGAGACTTCTCTACATGTAATTTATAACTTTACAGTTAATATCTAACTTTAATACTGTTAATGGGAGCAAAACAATACTTTTATGAAAGTCAATGTATTCATAAGAACAACCTGAAGTGAAGATTTAAGTGTATTGCAGCTTTTAGTTTGACATAATTTCTGTGAAACTATGTCTTGAGTTCATGAAGTAAGTGTTTGACAATATTTGGGTTACAGAATCCTAGGAAGCCTTAATAGGACAGTTTTTGTGTTGATCTTGGGGAGAGAACAGCTTGAAAAATAAAAGTTGGCTTGAAACACTGTTATGGGAGTTTACAATTGTTTTGTTCTGAGTCCTCTGGGTTCTCTAGTAGGTGAGGATGCTTTAGGGGAGTTGTGCAGATGGTGGTGCGTTACGGACCGAAATGCACCCAGCTAACAGAATCTTCCCTTGTCCCTGTAGGCACTGAATGCTCTTGAAGCCATGTCATCCAACAAACAATACCTGGATTACCAAGAGCAGCTCTCCCAGGCCTCTCTGTTCATCAAGCACCCCGAGCACTGCCTTCGGGATGGCAATAACCTCCTGTCCCTGCTCGTGAACACGCTGTACCCAGAAGTGCATTATTTGGACAGCATTCGGTAGCGGTGCCAGGTGCGCGGGGCCGGCGGCGGCTCTGGTTTACAAACAGTGCCCTTATTGCACAAATGATTTTTACCTTCAGAGTTCCACTTTAATTAAGTCAGACCTGTGAATAGGAACTGCACACTGTCAAGTTTTCTCCACTTCAAGGTTTTCTTGCTTTCCTTTTGAGTTTTAGGCCTGTGGAATTGCTTAATGGTTTGGGTTTTTTGGGTTTTTTTGGTTGGTGGTTTTTTTTTATTTTGACTGAAAACACTTGAATATCTTCTGTGCGTGGTGCTCTTTGGAGAGAAGGGTGCCTGGGGATAGGTGTACTAATCACTAGTCAGCACAGCTCATCCTGTAGTGTCTGAAGTTTTTGCTTGGTGCCTTTTTTTATTTTCCAGTGTGTCATCACTCAGGCCAGTTCAAAGTGAGTGGAGGATTGTGTGTAAAAGAGGTTTGACTTTCTTAACCAGGATACCTGAGTCTTACCTGAGTGTGTGTCTAGCGATTTTTGTGAAATCCCTGTATTTGAGAAGATGGTATTTTAAATCTTGACTTTTTTGCTATCCCACAGAAATCTGTAGTTTAGCAGCATGCCTACAATCTTTACCCACTTCTGTAAATACCAACAAAAATAGGAACTAAAGAACATTTTTTTTCCTGTTTTCTAAATATTAGTGTGTCTGTATCTATATTGCTTGATTAAATGGAAGTAACTTCTAGCCAAGTTCAAGGGGATTTAAATCCAGAGACATATTTTCTGGATCTCCAGTGTCTGAGAGGGGAACAGTCAGATATGATCATATTAAATAGGATTCCTTAATTACTAAAGTCTGGTTGTTCAGGAAATGTTTAACAACCACCACTTAAGCTTATTTTATTCTGCCTGGCTGGGCATGACATGACAGGATTTTAGATGACACTGTGAAGAGGTATTTTTGTTGTATTAAATTTGGTGATCACTTGTTACAATTCTGTTGCCAAAGCATGAACCATGAGCCTTTAAATCTGTTGTTTCAGCTGAATGATCACTGCTTTTGTTGCCTTGTCTGATCATAGGATGCACTTTTGTTTAGGAAAAGCAGAAGGTGAATTTTTCCCGGTACTTGTTTGATGTCCCTTTAATCACTGATCTGTTTGAGCTGGCCCAAGGTCCTGCAGTCCCAGTCCCTGCAGCTCTGTGAAGGAGCTGATTGCTTTTTCTCTTCCTCCATTAATTGTGCCTTTGTGTTCATGACATGGTTGCATGTTAAAACATGAGTTCTGGTCAATAGGGGATAGAAATGTGCTACCTACTGTCTGGTCAGTGATGCTTTGAACTGTTGCTCTTAAACCATGGTTCTGGTGCTAGAGGACAGATCACCTTTTCCTTCTTGGCAGATTCTGCTAATTATGCCAGCTAGGTCATTAGATCACCATCATTTTAATGTGGTCTTAAGAGTTCTTTGCTCTATCTGCGAGCCTATAAATAAATATATATATGTACATCCCTCTGTATAGTAACCAGATACCAATGCAGCATGGTTTTTAACAGACTCTTTTGGAAAATTCGTGTCTGGAGGAATACATTCTGCTGCTTTTGCCCCCAAAGACTTAAAACCACCGGGTTTATTAGGCTCAATGTTATTGATCAGTTGCATATAAATGTGAAGAAGTTGGAAATATGTGTTTGACATGCACTTTCAAAATGAGGAATTGTTTCAGCTGTTGAGTTTTTACAGATGTTGTATTTATAACATGCTCTGTCTGCAAAGACCATGCAAAATAAAAAAGGAAAATCAAGCAATTTGTGACAGACACTGTGGTATTTTCAACTTGGTAGAAGGATCCACATCAGATAACACGTAACTGCTGTATGTGTCACCACAGACCAGTCTTCTGGCTTCATGATCAGTGTGGCAGTGGCTGAAGTCTGAACCTGTATTGTAGTTCTCTGTGCAAATGTGAACTCCAGAGCTTGAGGCCTTATTTTCGAAGTGGTGCCCAACAGACTGACTTTTTATTCCTTCTAGTTTTACTGGAAAGACTTAGGCATTCCCTCCATCTCCCAGATGAGTTCAATACCAGAAGCCTCCTGGTGTGTGCAGTGCTGTGTTTTGTCCCTCCACTTTATACTGGTTTGAGTGGGTGTTTGAGTCTCCCAGGAGAACCAGGGTGAACAAGTTGGTTTTGAGACACGAGGTCTGATGCTTCTATCTGGACCCAAACTAGTTGAGTTAAAGAAGTAATTTTTGAAAGAAAAATTCAGAAAGCCAAGCCTCAATCCCTAGAGGTAGAAATGGGTTCTCATTACTCTGTGTCTGTAAGTCACAAGGGCTCAGAAATCCAATTCAATTTGTCCAATTAATATCTCTGAGGTCTCTTTCCTCTGTGAAACTGAGCTCACAGGTCTGTGACTATACTGTCTGCTGTAACTTCCTTTTCTCTTTGCATCTCTTCTTATTTTTATTAAATCTGGCTTTGTCACTGCTGGGATTTTAAGGTGGGATTTAAAAGATCTGGTTCAAGTATATCCTTGCATCTATTTTTTCCCCCCCCTTATTATCCTGGCCAAGTCATTTAAAATTCTGCTTTGCTTTCCCAGTGCAGGTATTATGAAGAGGTGAACTTCAAAACAATAATTCCCAGCCTGGGGTTGAGCTTGCAGGCTTGATGGTATTTCAGTAGCAGTTTGGTGATTGTTACCCGGAGCAGGATTGTTCAGGGAACAGTTTTGGAGCTGCTGCACTGGGATGGTTGCACAGAGCATCAAATCCAGCAGTATAAACGTGAAAGTAGGTTCAAGCCACTTGCTCTTTCTTAATTCTTTCTCCTCCTCCTCATCTAAGCCAATGTGTTGCTCTTTCCAGCCCTATCCTGGGCCTCTGTCTGCCTCTCCAGGACTCCAGCTTGACCCACATTGCCCTACACCGTAAGCTGGGCCTGTTCATCTGATCTTGGAGGATGTTTACTGTTGGGTTAGAGATTTGTCTCTGGTTGGCCTTTGTGACTTTGTGGCCTTCGTGACTTTGTAGTAGTGACTTCATCTCAGAAGAGAGAGATTTAAGAAATGAGTAGTCAGGCGTTAAAAAAACTCTGTGTAACACAGGGATGTAAATGGTTTAGAAATAATTTCTTTAGCTTTAAAAAAATCCCCAACAATTTGCTGTATTGGAACATTTTCACAAAGCACATTTATCACAAAGCTCTGAGTTTCTGGGTGCTCAGAGCTGCAGTAAAGTTAGAACACAGACTAGTTTAGGCTTCTCGTGTCCTGCTTTCAGCTCTACCAGTTTTTAGAAAACGTCTTCCATTTTTGCTTGGATGCCTCTTTTAAAGTTAAGGTTTCTTTTAAATCTTAAATAAACTCTTCTGGATGTTTAGGAATAATAAGAATAATTCTAAAAAAGGAAACAAACCCCATCAGAAACTCCAGTAGTGTTTTGCCACAGCTAGTATTTGAAACACGTCAGTAGCCCACTTGGATGTGGTTGGACAAGGGGAGTGGTGAAAACGGCTTTTTGGAGTGATGTTTGAAAAATACCAAAGCAAAAAGCAGTGAGACAATTTTATACTGTCACCTGCTTGCTAAATATCTGATACGGGCTAAAACCACACAGATAGGTTAAAATTGATGTCCTGTGCAGATCGTGTTTTGCTCTTCCAGCTCCATCCCTTATTTATTTCTCTTTTCCCCTTAAAGGCTGCTCTCACTTGTGAGGAGCAGCAGGGTTGGAACTCATAGCATCATGGAAGGGACCGTAGAGATCATCCAGTTCCAACCTCCCCGAGGCTGGTCTGGCCTTCTGTGCCTCAGCCAAGGCCAGTTCTGTGTTCCCTGGGGAAGGACACCCGTGTGGGGAGCTGGTGGGGGTGGGTCCATGTCTCCTCCTCAGCTGCGCCTCGGCACGGCCCCTCCTGTGGGCAGGCTCTGGCTGCCTCCGTGTCTGCGGTCAAAGTTCTCGTAGGTGCACTCTGGCAGCTGTGGCCTGGCAGGAGGAGACGTGGGAAAGGTCAGGGCATGGTTCAAGCTGCTCTGGGCTTTGCAAGTGGCTCCAGGGAATGTCGGAGTGTCACAGACACTCGGAGTGTCACAGACACAGAGACAGATGCTCTCCTACTTCACAGTAGTTTTTAAGGGCCTGAGTTGCAACTGCTGTTTTACACCTTAAAAGCTTTTACATCTTAAAACATGCAGAGCAATCTCCTGCACCCTTAGCATCCACTGTGCTGCCGTCCTCAGGGCCTCAGGAGGTTGTGACAAACCTCTCCTGTGAAGGATCTTCTCATGTAAGTGCTAGCTTTAAGCCTTATCTATGTAGGTATCTATACAAATATAACCGAGGGTGCAGTGTGGTTTAGACCCTGATAAATCAGCAAAACTATGCTTTTTTTATGCCTTTTTACAGGTAATTACAAATTTGACTGTAGGATTGAATTCCTTGTTGTTTCTTTGGCTGTGCCCTGGACACTTGACAGTCCTGCTGGGATGGCCCTGGCTATTGTTCTTGGGTAAGGTCAGGGAAGGAGACATGTAGGGGTAACTCAGGAAGGAGATATCACAAAGAAATGAAACTACTCAGATTGAAAGGGGGCAGCCCCATGCAGATGTAATTATCCTTGACCTCAGATACATCCTCTGTACCATTAGACCAAGGGTTGTTTTTGGTGGGATTTTTTTGTTTTGTTTTGTTTTGTTTGTATTTTCCCATCCCAGTAGTTTGTCCACCCCATCTGTCAGGAGTGTCCAAGATCAGTGTTGTGCTGGGTAATGGGAAATGTCAGGGGTTTGTGGGAGCATAGTGTGGATGCCAGCCCAAGAATCAGGCCCTGTCACACCCGAGCTGGGCTGTTTGCTCTCTCCATACCCTCCCTGCACACTTGGCTGAGCTCATCAGCTTTGGTGTGGCAACTTTTTCTGCTCCATTGCAAACTGAGATGCAGAGGGAGGGGAAGATTTCTGTTTCACAGTGTCAGCACAGACCCCATCCCTGCCTGACCTTTCCCTTGGGTGGATGATCCATTGTTAGTTTAATGTGGCATCACAGAACCATGGAATGGTTTGGGTTGGGAGGGACCTTAAACCTCATGCAGTGCCACCCCCTGCCATGGGCAGGGATAACTTCCACTATCCCAGCTTGCTCCAAGCTCTGTCCAGCCTGGCCTTGGACACTTCCAAGAGCCTTCTCTTCTCCAGGTGAACAGCCCCAGCTCTCCCAGCCTGGCTGCAGCCTTCCAGCCATGCTCTGGGCTTATGGCACATCCAAACTTCTGTTAGCCCTTTGCTGGTGCAGCAGCCATGTGCTGTGGTCTCTCCACCCTGCTACCCAGTCCCTTGTCCTCACACCACTGGGGTCTCCTCTCAGCTGTGCCCGAGGCAGAACCTCCTCCCAGCAGTGTCCGGTCCTTGTTCCCTTACACTGGCTCACCTGGCCATCAGCTGAACCCTCTCCTTGCCCCAGGAGCCTGTTCTGAGGCCAGAGAATTGTTACCAAGACCAAGGACACGCTGCACTCCTCACATTGGCCATCCTCACTCTCCTGCAGGGTAACATGAGTAGAAGGCAAGACATCCTTACCTGGCCAGGCTGGATGGAGCAGAGGGGGGACCTGTGAAGGGGGAAGGATGATGTGGGTTAGCAATGAGGTCAGAGTGGGCTGGGAAAGCCAGGAGTGACTTAGAGCTGTTGGGAAGCTGCACTGGAGCGTGGTTGTGACACTCCAGTGAATGGGAAGAAGCCCTGAAGTCAGGTGTGTGGCCCTCTCCATGTTCTTGGGAACTAGGCACTGGAATATAAGGAGCAAAGCATTTTTGGTTGGTCTGTCAACTTCTAGTGTTCAAGACAAGTGGTGGCTTCCATGAGTGTGACATCAGACTGTCCCTACAGATGAGTCACAGTGATGTGACATCTCATTCCTCTCTGTCCCCTCCTGCCCATGCCGCCACCACCACTCAGCAGCACTGGAGGGCTGGGGGCCAGCGGCCTCCTGGCTGCTTGGGATGTTGTATCCCTCAGTCCACAGGCTGATTCTCATCTCCTGTAAGCTGGGCATTCCCTGATCTCACAGCCTTGGTGTGGCTGGAAGGTGGGATTTCACAAATGGTGGGTAGTGGGTAGTGAGGCCCTGGGGGACTGACAGGGGCGGTCTGTGAAATGAGGATGCTCATAACAGGAGATTAAACTTGTGTGGGATGCAGCAAAGGTGAATCCTGGCTGTGGGCTACAGGGGAAGAGATACTAATTAGCCTGCTTCAAGAAAAAAAAAATCTGGTTATGTAGGCAGTAGCTTCTCCTCTAATTTCCCCTCTGTTGGTTTATTAACATTTCTTCTCGGGCACAGGGAAACTCTTGCCCCCTCTGAATTTTCAAAGGCCCCTCTGTCAGCAGGCTGTGACCAGCCAGCCAAGCGCTCTTGGCTCTTCCTACTAGAATTGTCCTTCTAGGGTAGAAAATCATAAAATCATTAATATTTCCCTCACCCCCCCTCAAATAAACCCAGTCCCCTCCTGCCTGACTTCATCTGCTGCATCCATCCCTGGTTGCCAGTCGGCTGGAGGGAAGGCAGGACACTGACCTTCTCTGGAGAAGACGGTGAAGCTCAGCATCACCAGCAAAATGAGCACCTTTATTCCCAGCGGCACAAAGATCAGGATCATGAAGGAGGAGCTGTCGGAGGCTCTGAACTTGTAGAAGTAGAGGGCCCCCTCTGCCCTGCCGTGGCTGTTGACAGCAGTGCAGGTGTATTTCCCGTCGTGGGTCAGGGACTGCAGCTCCCTGCTGACGCGGTGGCCGGAGCTGCTGGCGGAGCTCAGGTTGCTGTAGAGGGGTCCGGTCCAGGTCAGGGCGGGCACTGGCTCCCCCTCGGCCGTGCAGCGGGCCTGGAAAGTGTGGTCCCTGTTGGAGCTGACCGTGATGTTAATGATCCTGGGGGCGGCTGTGGGAATCGAAACAGGGGAGGGAAAGTGGGTCAGGCTGCAAAGGCAGGTCTGGTGCAAAACACCCGGAATGAAGTTTTGGTCTTGGTGGACCCTCAGCATTGTCTGTCAGGGTGAAGTTGGATACTGGTGGGTGAGAGCTGGACCTGCCCCAGCCCTGAACCCCCCGTGCCCGGGGCTGATCCCCAGCGAGGGCAGCAGGGGAGGGGGGATTCTGCCCCTCTGCCCCGCTCAGGTGAGACCCCACCTGCAGAGCTGCCCCAGCCCTGGGCTCCAACAGCACAGGACCTGGAGCTGCTGCAGCCAGGCCAGAGGAGGCCACGGAGATGCTCCCAGGGCTGGAGCCCCTCTGCTCTGCAGCCAGCCTGGGACAGCTGGGGGTGTTCCCCTGCACAAGAGAAGGCTCCAGGGAGAGCTCAGAGCCCCTGCCAGGGCCTAAAGGGGCTCCAAGCAAAATGGGGACAGGACTTGTTGTGACAGGACAAGGACAATGGTTGATGTTTTGAAACTAAAAGAGTAGAGATTTAAATTGGATGTAAGGAGGAAATTTTTTGAAAAGGGGGTTTCCCAGAGAAGCTGTGGCTGCCCCACCCCTGGAAGTGTCCAACGCCAGGCTGGACAAGGCTTGGAGCAACCTGGGATAGTGGAAGGTGTCCCTGGCCACGGCAGGGGGGTTGGACAAGATGAGCTTTAAAGATTCTCTTCAACTGAAACTATTTTATGACTCTATGGATGTTGGGATCCGCTCTCTCCTTCCTTGTTTTTCTTCCCCTAGATTTCCCCACCCAGCCCATATTGGATAGAGGGGCAAAAGGATTCACCCAGCAAAGCCTGGATGCAAGGATGTGTACTCTGTTTTATCTCAGTAATGCCTCACTCATTTTTCTGAACCTCAGTCAGCTTCAGCTGTTGTGCCCTTCCTCGGTGGCAGAAAGCAGAGAAGTGCCACCCACCATTGTAGGCACAGGTGCAGCTGGTGACCTTTTTGGTCTTGGCTGCATCTCCACATGGTCCTGGACACATCAACCACAGTGTTCTGCACAAGCATTTTGTGGCTGTTCCTTTGGTCTCTGACCTCCAGAGCGCACGTGGATGGACCCCTTTGTGTGAGCCCTTTGCTCAGTGCCTGGGACTTGCCAGATTTGGCAGGTTAGTTATAGGGAAAATCTCCACTTCTTGCCACAAGCTATTTTTGATGTTTTTTTCTATCCCCAGAGTTGACCAGGTCACCTTTAGGTTGGACATCAGGAGAAATTTCTTCACACAAGGGGTGATTAGACATTGGAAGGGGCTGCCCAGGGAGATGGTGGAGCCCTCATCCCTGGAGGTGTTCAAAAAGGTGTTGTGGAAAGTGAAAGGCATTAAATGACTGTCCTCACAGAGGAAGAGAAGGAATTCAATTTTTTCAGGCTAGACAACAAAAATAGTTTGCAACCACCTTCAGCATGCCTTCCTCTTCATCCATATAGTGCAAGAGGAATCTGAGGATGTGTGTCATGGGTTTCTGCATTTTGGTGATTAAACTAACCTTTCAAGCATTAATTAACCCCTCCCAATGACAGTGTCAGGGCCCATTCTCAAGCAGGGTACTGTATCTGTGTGTGTGTTATCATTCCTCTGGTGTTAAAATCTCCTGAGAGACAGGTCGTGCTGCCATCCTGGCCTGGTCCTGCTGTGTGTGGGTGTCCAGGAGCTGGTGCAACTGAAGGGGAGCCTCAACTCTGCAGAACTTCTGAAGAAACAACCAAGCTCATCCTCGGTTCCCATCTGGACACCCACACTGCACAGCAGGCGTAAGGAACTTCCATCTCAAAAGCAAAATCATCCAACCTCACGGCCTGAATAAGAGCTGAGTCTGCTTCTGAGGCCTCTCTCCTAGCTCCCCCTTGGTCTGTGAGCTTGCCCTGGGAAGTGGGATTATCATTTGACATTTGTTGCTCCAGGCTGGTTTTCCAGGACATTTGTGCTTCGTGTTTCATGCTCCAGAGGATTTTGGATTTATTTTACCCGGGTACCAGGTATCTTGACTTTCCAATCCCCTGTTACCACCCACGCCCTGTTGTGCTAACACCTGTGAACGTGTGCTCAGCAGTTCAGGTTCTGATGGAGAGGATGTCTTTAACCCCGGCTTGGCTCTGCTGCCTGCCCTGCTCCTGTGCTGCAGGGACAAAGTGGGATGCGCAGCTTTTGGTGGGCTCTCAGCCCAACTGCCAGAGCCTCGCCATTTCCTTACCAGTTTTCTTCCTATTCCCTTTCCTGCATTGTGCTCATTGTCTCATGTTGGAAGACTGAGGAGGACAGTGAATATTCCTTGTTATAGTGGAGAAAGAAAAGCCAACCCTTTGGAAAACCATCTCAGGTTAACGTCTGCTACCATTTGGCATTTCCCACATCCCGTGGCTCTTCCCTAGAGGGTGGCTTTGCCCCCTTTGTCTCTCACGCCCTCTTACCAATCACATGCAGCTTTATCCCATTCCTGCTCTCATACTTGTCGTGGATGTCTCCGGCCAGCTCCACGCGGCAGAAGTACCTCTCGCTGTCGCTCCAGGCCAGGTTGTCAATCCTGATGGACAGGTCCTTGTGCCGGGGGTTACCCAGCAGCTTGTACTTGTTCTTATGGCTGATGGCAGTCTTGCAGAGCTCGCTGCTGCTCTGGCTCACACACTTGAAGACTATTGTGCCATTGTAAGGCTCTTTGATCCTCCAGATGGCCGTGAGGGCCCGGTCAAATGTTTTGTAGGGGTGTGTGAAAGTGCAGGGTAGGATGACCATCTTCCCAAGCTCTCCAGTAACGTCAGAGGGGACGTGGACAGACCAGCCATTGCACTGCACACCTGCAAGCAAGAAGGGATCATGGAACTGCAGATTGGTTTGGCTGGAAGGGGCCTTAAAATTAATTTCATTCCATCCCCGTGCCATGGGCAGGGACACCTTCCACTAGCCCAGGTTGCTCCAAGCCGTGTCCAACCTGAGCTTGGACACTTCCAGGGATGGCGCAGCCACAGCTTCTCTGGGCAACCTGTGCCAGGGCCTCACCACCCCCACAGCCAAAAATTTCTTCCTAATATCTAATCTGAATCTCCCCTCTTTCAGTTTAATATATAGACATGTCTATCTACCCACTGTTCTGCTACTACCAACAGCTGTAGCAGCAGATTGTGGCTTCAGAAACATCTGTGCCTATGTTCCTGTCTTATGAAACTCCCTTCTTTAGATCAGGGGCTCTCAGTAGCTGAGAATACCTGTAAAATGTAAAAGTGTCCTGTAAGTAGTTCCTCCCATCCCTGGTCTTGCTGGCTTCACCATATGGGCATTCAGCTGTCAGATTTCTCCTGCAGACTCAAGGATAAGATTTGGTTTTTGTTCCTGTATCTGTGGCCCATAACACTTGACAAACATCTCTGTGGCAGTGCAGCCTGTATTCACCTATTGTGTGCTACACAATGGACAAAGGCCATTCTAGGGCCAGTTCTCTGTTCAGATATTTACATGGAGTCAGCTCCAAGCCAGTGTTTCGATTACTGAGATCTGGAGTCGTGCTGCCCTGTCATACACAATAACGATAGGGCATCTTTTCCAGCCCAGGTAATCTAATAAACAATGCTGCAGCACTGCAGGAGCTTTGTGAAGCTCGTGGGCTTGGAGCAGAAGGACCTGGCACTGAAAACAGCAATTGCTATTGCTTTCTAGCTTATTTGCTCTTGTTTTAGTTATTTTGCAGCATGTCACTGCAACCTTTACTTTGGGAGAACTGTAGATTATGTGCTTCTGAGCACAACTTGCTTCTCTCTGCCACCCCTTTGATTAGCTTTTTTTTTTTGTTTTCAATCTTAAGCAAAGAACACTTTTAATTTTTTTTTTTTTAGCACATAAGCCCCCCCTTGCCTTCCAGATGAAAAATAATGTTAAAAATAAGTGCTTTTAATGTTAGCATCTCCGCCCATTTCCATGGAAACACAGTTTGCCTAGTTATGAGTGGAGGGAGTTGTCAACATTCTGTGTGTAATTTACCCTTAACTCTAAAGCTTCAGTGTGGTAGGTCTTCCATATTCCTTTTGTTAATATCCAGGCTCCATTTGTTCCTGGAACTGAAGCTCTCACAAGAAACAGAGAGGCAAATAGCCTGCACACCTTACAGAAAGTAACTCCCAAAAAGAGTTGTCAGGTCAGTGAATCTGCTGGTTGTCAGTGGGAAAGCTCATGAAGACAGCATCAAGAGCTGGGGACCAGCCCAGGCACTACCCTTGCTCTGGAAAATGCTGTTGGACAGTGTCTCTAAGCAAATCCCACAGAGTTTAATGGAATTTAAGCATGTATTTGAAGTTAAATGAGAGCTTAAGTGCTCAGTGGAACTGGAAAATATTGTGTCTGTTGCATAATAACTCCTAAGGAATATGAAGCAGGGCTGTGATGAAAACGCTGCATCCACCTGGAAAAGCTGGGGAAAAGTCAGATGAATTCCCTGCACAAGTTAGAAAAACAAAAAAATGCAAAAAACCCCCACAAACTGACAACTTCTCTGACAATTAGTCTGAGTTTTCCCAGTGTTGTCACATGCACTTGGAATTTCAGGATGCTTTTAAGCAACGTGATGGAGGGTGCAATTCTTGGGGGGTTAGTTGCAGCAGGCAGTTCCCTGGCACCCGGACTAGAGCGAGAGGGGAAGCTGTGATCAGTCAGGGGTTGACAGCAAGCTCAGAACTCACCCTTCCTGGAGATGCGAAGGAGGCACAGCAGAACCAAGCCGAGCTCTCTCATGCTGGTTGATGTTCTCCCCTCAGGGGCATCAGCAAACCAGAACCATCTCGTTACATCTGAGCTGCTGGTCTTGCAGTCACAAAAGGTTTTTCCAGGGGTAGAAGAAGTTGTGGTTTTCTTCTCCTTGGAGGGAATGAGTTGTTCAGCTGAACCAGCTCTGGGTTCAGATATTAATAGTTCTGTGGTCAGTCATATGAAAATTACACCAGGAGGAATCACAGTATTAACCATTTTCCAGCTAAAGGGAGGGGATTGCAGACTGGGGCTGTGAACACTCACACCATGTGTGTGATGGGGCAAGAGGGGATGGCCTTGCAGGGCTACCAACTCACCGGTCTGGAGGAAATCCTTGCAATCTGCCTGAGGGTGGGACAAGCAAGACTCTTGCTGCCCTGGCTTGAGGCAGTTCCTCCTCCTCAACCTGGAGCCTGCAAACCAGCTGTGCTTTATTTACCCCTTGTGCACACTGGTTGTTGTCATCCCTAGGTATAGAAAAAGCCCCAAACCACCCTTCTTTTGAAATCCCTTGTGCCGAGGTCCACTGGCGGATGAGTGGTTTTGTGCCCCCTGGCACCCTGCTCTGTCCACACTCACATGACCCCGATGAGTGATGAGTCGTTCTCTCCTTTGAAATAAGCTGAATTCCAGCTTTTTGCCCGGCATCCTCGTGCGAATGCTCGCTGCTTTCCTTCTGGGTTTAGCTGTAGCAAATTTACTGTGCAGATCGCTCGTCTGCAGAGCTCGGGGCCTGTGGGGAGCTGACCGTGTTTTTCCCCCTCGTCATCTCCCTTATGGTGATCCCGTGGCTGAGTTTAACCTTGCGGAGTGAATTCCCTCCCTGGGTTTAGCTTGGGGTTTGCTGCCTTTGCTTCAGGCCAGAGGGAGGGAGGGATGGTGTGTCCTGACTGATCTCACCGCGTCTGGGATGCTGCTGTAGGGCCCCGCTGCCTCCCGCCTGGATGGGGACGGCGACAGCAGCCCCCGCAGGATTCACAGCCAGCTTGGACAGGGCCTGGAGCCACCTGGGACAGTGGAAGGTGTCCCTGCCCGTGGTGGAACGGGATGAGGTTCCAGGTCACTCGGTGATGCCCGCGGCAGGCAGCCGCTGGAGGGCTCCCAGAGCCAGGATAAGATGCTGCCGAGTCGCTGCTGCCACTTCCTCAGTGCCCGGAGCCAGCGCCCACGCCCAGCAGGAGCCACAGCGCTCCCCTTGGCGCTTCACCCCTGCTCCGGGGACTCTCCACCTCTGTTCCCTTCTGAACTTGGGGGAAATCTCCTAGAAGAGGGACCCTGAGATGTGATAGTGTGAAGTGTGTTCGCTGCTTTTTGATCCCTTCCTTTCTTCTGTTTGTAGTGTTTGTGAAGAGAGAGATTTCTGTTTTCCCCAGGCTTTTTGGAGTAGGCTCTGAGAATATCCAGCTCCTATTTATGGTTGTCTGGACCTGTTGCTACTCGGCCAAGGGTGTTATTATTTCAAACACCGATTTAGATCCCTGCCCTATGCATGTCATCCTTGAGCAGGAGCACCAGGACCCAGTGGTCCAACTACTTTGCAAACTGTCCTTAGTAGCTGTGAAACATAATTCGTGCCACCAGCAGCTGAGAAACCTGAGGGTGTGGGCGGTGGAAGCAGCAAGTAAGAGACCTGTAATCCCCATCACATCTGTGATATGTGCTTTTTCTGTGTAACTCCCCCTTCTTCCTCCATGTGCAGTTTGATTTTACCTATTTGTGATATAAAGTTTTTGGTGGTGTGATTCTTTTTAAGCATTTCACCACTCATGGTACAGTGGGACTCAGTGGATTGAAGTAAAAGATTAAAGTGAAATCCGTGTTAAAGACATCTTGTTACAGTGAAGCATAAATGATTCATGTAAAGAATAGCTGCAGTTAACACCAGTATGATCCTCTTCCTCTTTAATGTTTTACTGCAGCATCTCCTAGAAAAATATCTGGTAAATCAGAGCAGAAGTACAAACCCTTTGAATTTTATCTGTGGACTGATTTTCTTTTTGGACCATGGCTATTGAGATGAGACATTTTAGTGTTTAAAATACAGAGTTGATAACATATACCTGAAAAGATTTACAACTATTTGAATTAGCCCAAAAATTTTGTAAACAAAATCATCCATGGCTATGTGATCTACAGACTTTGTGCCCTTTTTTCCCTCGTCTGTGCTTAAATAATATGTGAAATTTCAGTATGGGAGCCTGCTTCTGGTCCAACACCAAAACCAGGATGCCATCCATATTTATTGAATACTTGTTTTAGTACTGGTAAATTTGAAGGCTGTAAATAATGACATTTTTCCTCTCTCGCTAAGAAATTCCTGCAGTGTTTCGTGATAAATGATTGAGGGATTGCCCCAGGGGATGTTTAGATTAGATATTAGGAAAAATTTCTTCACAGAAAGGGTTTTGAAGCCCTGGTACAGCTGCCAGGCAAGAGTGGAGTCCCCAACCCTGGAGGGATTTAAGAGCCGTGTGGATGTGGCACTTGGGGACATGGGTCAGTGGTGGCCTTGGCAGTGCTGGGGAATGGTTGGGCTGGATGCTTTCAGAGGGCTTTTCAGCCTAAATTGTTCCATGGCTCTGTGGTTGGGTGGTGGTGATCTGCACTCAGGCTGCAACGTGTGGCTGGAGATGAGCACAGCAGAGCTCGTCCCTCCTGGTCCCAGGTTTGTCACTGAGGACTGAAGCAAGGAGTTATTTGTGTAGCTGTACCTGTGCTGACACTGCACCCACTTATTCAGGGACCAGAGTGAAGGCAGGTGTTCCCTCTCCCTCCTTTTAGGTCTTGGTTTCAGCTCCAAGGTTTTCTACTTCAATTACTTCAGCATCATGTGTGTTCCTAGTCCTCTGAGAGTGCCAAACTGCACATATTTGAAGCAAAAGCCTCGTGTTTTGTCATATCTGGCTCTCTTCCCTGAAGGGATTGTTTCTGTGAAGTACTGGGAAGTGGAGCTGAGAGGCCAGAGGGGCTTTCCCTCCATCTAGTCCCTGTCAACAGCAGAAAGTGGAGCCACGCTTCCCTTTTTGGGAAGCTGCTGTGGGCTGCGCATCTTCCCTCTGCATCCACTTCATCCTCACCAAGCTAGAGGCCACAAAAACATTATGGGCAAACCTACAGAGCAGGGAAAATAGAAAGGGATGGAGGGTATCAAGTGCAGGCACCATTATTGTTGGCGACACTGATCCTGCTTCCTGGCTTTGAGTGTTGCTGCAGAACACTGTCACCACTGCCTCAAGCTCCTGCAGATCCAGTCTGAAAGTCAACAGGTTCAGTCACTTGCCCGTGGTGTTCGCTCAGCCCCTCACCAATGCTCCTGACCTGGGAAGTTCTCCTGCCTGCCATCCCATTGCTCCAAGCCTGGGGCTGTTCCATCAGCAAAGCTGTGTTGACAGGCTGATGGAGCTGGAATAGGGGTGCTGGTGAGCCCTTGTTGCCTCTGATGAGCATTAGTTAAAGCAAATAAAGTGTATAATTGGGTAATTTGCACCTAGTGGGCAATTACTGCATGAAAAACAGCTTGTGTTATGGGCGGAGCATGGCAGGTAGAGGAAGGCAAGAGTGTCTCTCTCTAAGTTGTTTGTTGACTCTTCAGTCACATCCACTGAGGTGGATGAACAGCTCTGATCTCCCAAACCTGTGCATTTCTGTCCCTGCTGCTGCCTGGTGACATCCTCTGCCCTGCTCTGACCATGGAACACCTGCAGACAGGCAGTGGCCTGGTGGTCTCTGCTTTGCCAGTACCAAGGCAGGCCAAAGCCATTAAGGGGATGATCCTGGGGCCACGATAGTGCTGGTGCTCACCTCCTCCAGACTGGTCTTGGTCCCAAGCCCAGCCAACAGTGTCGATACACCTGCTCTAACCACTGCTTTGTGCTGACAAGCCTGAGGTGGCCACTCACTACAGCAGAGAGACCTTTGACTCACAAGGGAAGTATATCAACTTGCTTGATGACAGCTGTGGAATGTTTTAGGACTGCCAACCCTCCTCAGACCCATGTCAGCTTACCAGCCACTGAGTATCCTCTCCTAGCCTGGCCATTCTGTCACCCAAACAAGCACAGAGGGTCTGGCCTGGTCTCTGAGTGATGCTGGGATCAGCCTGAGCCAGGGGCTGAGCAAGCTGGCAGGACAGAGACACTTCTCATCCCTTTAGACCAATCCAAATGGTGTGTCTGATTAAAGGCACTTGAAATGCCACCAGAACAGAAGTCCCTGCCCACCTTTCCTACTGAAAGTGAGCCTTTGGAGATTTATGTGCTCTGTCTTTCCCTGCTGAATGGGCACAGCTGGTGATTTAAGAGATTTATGCTCCTCTAGTTGTAGATTTCATAGCCCGTCTCTGGGATGAGAGCTGCTCTCCTTTGGGAAGGAGCATGGGCTGGTTTTACTCACCAGGCTGCACAATATCTGAAGCATATCCTGAACTTTCCCTTGACAGGACACTCTTGGCCAGTGAAGGGGTGGGTCTGGTGCATGGTCTGAGCTTTGATCACCTGTGTACTGCCTCACTTCACAGGCTCTAAACAGATTCAAAAGCACTTAGAATGAGATCCGTGGTGATGAATGTGGGCACCTCTCTAGGATGTGCCTCTGGAGAATATCTTTACACCTCTTGTCACTCACTCACTCAGACCCTGCCTTGCCTGAGATCCTGTGCCCTTTAGAGTGACATTTATTGTGGCATCTTCTCTGAGAAATGTTCCATCCAGTTGTCCTTTGTCCTTCCTAATCTCTGATAGCCTGTAGGTGTTTGCATGGATTTAAAGGCAAAATTTAACCAGAATGCTGTCATGGTTTTTGTTTGTTTGTTTGTGGGATTTTTTGTTGGGTTTGGGTGTTTTTTGGAACCTTGGTGGTTAAACCTGGACTGATCAGCCCTTTCTCCTTGCTGGTGAACTTCAGCTGAATTTCTCCACTTGGCATTACCTGTTGCTGTGCAGCTCCAGAAGTGCTTTGACTGCTCCTCAGCATCTGTAAGCATCATCCATGGGTTTCCCACCTTGCAAGGCTACCTCACCATCATCTCTATTCTTAAATATGGCCTGGCATGTGTTTGAAACTAATAAAGGCCAGAGGACACCACTGCATCCGCTAATCTGTTCTGCTATGTAATTTCTAGCATAGCATAGAGAGTTTTCATCCATTTTCTCCTGAACTGAATTCCAAACCTTGGATCCGACCCGGGTGCTGAGTTACCACGTGGGGTAGGAAGGAGTGAGGGAAGGCACAGCTCCCACAGCCCCTGCACTGGGCGAGTGTGGGAGTAAAGCTGCAGACCTGAAGCCAAGCTGTCGAGATAATAAATGAGGCAAGGCTGAATGATCACTCTTCCCCATGAGCTGTGTCCAGAGGCAATATTCATTGACAGCCTTGACCTGGTTGTCCCAGGATTGTCTATGCTGCAGCTAAATCTGCAGCTGAGTTACAGGCAGAGGCAAGAGTATTGTAATGGTATTGGAGATACTTGTGCCTTTAAGGAGACCACTACAAATAATTCTTGCAGGTAGCACATGACCTGGGGGAAGAGCAAGCAGTGTTCTGAACTACTATTGAAACAGGAGACCTTGTCTGGAATTCTTGGCAGAGCCTGTCAGTGCAAGATCAGCTCCTTTCCAGCTGGGACAGGAATTAAATGAGAGACCAACTTCCCTTGCCCTGATGGAGTGATCCACCTCTGGCAGAGCCAAGAGAAGGAATCATTTTTGCCCTGTGGCAGGAGTTCCCCAGAAAGCAGTTTGGTGGTGGGATTTTGTTGCAGTTTAACTTTCCCTGGGGTTGTTCTTGGAGTTTGCTTTTCTCAGTGGGTGTGATTTTCTGACTGATGCAGGCAGCAGGGCTACGGAGGACATACTAAACCAAAATCACAGAAACGCAGAATCATGGAATCACAGTTGCTGCTGGAGTGTTTACTCTTTACCTTAACCTCAGGAAACATTTCTGGTAGAAAATGGAACATTTAGAGGGAATAGATGGCAAAATGTGGGTAAGTGTCCAAAACCAGCTGTTTCTGTATTGTTGGTACTGGGATCTACTGGATCAGGATGTCCCAGAAATGGAAGTGACATGTGAATTGTAGCATGTAAATGCATTTATAGACTCATAGAATGGGTTGGATTAGAAGGGACCCTAAAGATCACATAGTTCCAACCTGCCTGCCATGCATGGGGACACCTTCCACTATCCCGGGTTGCTCCAAGCCCTGTCCAGCCTGGCCTTGAACACTTCCAGGGATGGGGCAGCCACAGCTTCTCTTGGCAACCTGTGCCAGTCAGTACCTCACCACCCTCACAGGGAAGAATTTTTTCCTAATTTCTAATCTAAACCTACTCTTCTTCAGTTTGAAGACAACTTCCCATTTTTACTTTTGCTTCCTCTGGTCTCTGATAGCACAGGAGTGTTCCCAAAAAGCCGGTGCTAACCCTTTCAGGCCAGTGTAACCTTTACTTAATTGCACACTCCTGACATAACCTCATATGGCTCTTGAGATACAGAGTGAGATAAGGCCCCTGCCTAGGGGAGCTCGCTCTCATTAAGAGTGATGGATGATGGCATTGACTCCCGGGATTAAGATCAGAGGCTGATAAGGTGGAGGAGAAGTGCTATGGGGAGTGCATTGTTCATATCAGCTCTCACCTCATGCGGGTTGGAGCAAACAATAGATAATTTACATTCCTCAATACTCCCTGCTCACAACCGTGTGTGCACGTGGCTCTTGGCTCACTGGCAGGACCTTGCTGGAAGCCCAGCGTTCCTGTCCAGGCAGGATTGGAGAGGGAAGCTGCAGCAGAGGAGGGAAGATGTTTGACACAGAGGTGGCAAAGTGAGGGAAGCTGAGGGAGCGTGGTGGGAAAGTGGGGTGAAGGAGAGGTGCAGCCTGGGGTTGGGCAGAGGTGATGCTGCAGTGTCAGAGAACAGCAGAGCCTGGGAGCTGAGGGTTGGATGGATCCTTGCATGAGGATGCTTCACAGAATATCCTGAGCTGGGAGGGACCCACCAGGATCGTTGAGTTCAGCTCCCAGCCCTGCACAGACACCCAACAATCCCACCCTGTGCACCCCTGAGAGCATCGTCCAAACACTCCTGGAGCTCTGGCAGCCTTGGGGCCGTGCCCATTCCCTGGGGAGCCTGGGCAGTGCCCAGCACCCTCTGGGGCATGAACCTTTTCCTGACGTTCAACCTAAATCTCCCTGGCACAGCTCCAGCTGTTCCCTGGGTCCTGTCCCTGCTCACAGACAGCAGAGATCAGTGCCTGCCATTTCCATGCAGTCATTTCTCTGCTCTCCAGTCCTGAGCCCCCTTTATGGATTGTGACCTTTGTGATGAGACTGCCTTAAAGCACAGTAGGATGGAGCCAGGGCACCCACGATGAAATTTCGTCACGCTGCAGGATAGATAAAATACTGGTAGTCTGAAGCTGGGGTCAGGTAAAGCAGGTGGTGAAGGGACTGTGCTGGTTAGGAGTGGACGTGATGGATGGAAAGAGCAGTTAATGGCACTTGTTGGCAGACAGGGCAGGCGGGTTTCTCACAAAGCTCTGCTTCTCATGTGACATCCTCAGAGACCTTGGTGCAGTTAACCAGAGAGGCCCTGCAGTCCCTGGAGGAAAACTCTTCCTGGGCTTTCCACAATCCACTGGGTTGGGTGTGAGCTTACCTTAGGGAGTTTGAAAATTGCTCTGTCGCGTTGCAGCATGTCCTTAAGCATGCAAAGGGTTGAAAACATGTGACCCTGGATTGCCTATGTTGTATTTCCCACCATGTGAGATGGGAAAGGAGGTTTCTCTTTCCACTGGGGAGCTGCGTGACTAAGGCCATCCACAGGCCGGCTTTTAAGGAGTAGAATGCAGGTCATGGCATCATAGAATAGTTTGGGTTGGAAAGAACCTTTAAAGCTCATCCTGTTCCACCCCCCTGCCACGGGCAGGGACACCTTCCACTATCCCAGGTTGCTCCAAGCCCCGTCCAACCTGGCTTTGGACACTTCCAGGGATGGGGCAGCCACAGCTTCTCTGGGCAACCTGTGCCAGTATCATCATAGAGAGAAATTTGGATTAAGCCCATGTTGATGAAACAAAGCCAAGTTCTTGTAGACAAAGAGCATTGCTTTGTAACAGATAATCATACTGTGGAAAGATTAGCCCAGGATTTAGCAAGGAGAGGAAGAGCAGACATGTACATCTCTGAGGTGCAATCACTCATTTGTCTGTCAGGTTCCATTATTTTGAACAGTCAGGGCTTTTGCCCTTTTTCTCTGAGTATATAAACAATTCCGTGTTATCTTCTGAATGCTTTTGGGTAAGTTCCCAGGCGAACTTAAATTTTGGATGGATTTGTAACATGCCTGTAGGCAGCTGTCTTCTCCTGTACTGGTTTGTGGTTACCCCTCCTGTAACCAGTGGAAAATTTGGTTATGTGTACATGGGGAGCACAGGAGCAGCCCCACATGTCTGAGGTCAGACTGTTGGGGTGCATTCCTTTTGTTGCTCCCTCACAGCTTCATCTAAAAGCACATATTTCTGCAAGACTTACAAATAACCATCACTCTTTGGCAGGAAAATGGAACAAAGGAATGTGCAAAAATTGCTGGCATGATTATCAGTCACATCACAAATGGGGCTTCTGTTGCCTCCTTAGATTTATTACCTAAGCCTGCAGCATACAAGTTAGCAGGCTCCTCTGGGAGCAGCATTGTTGTATGGACAATGTGGCTTTCCTGCACAGCGTTCTTGTGGACATTCCTCCTCAGCTATTTGGGCTTCAAAATTCCCTGGCCTGCCACGTGCTCTAGCTTGAAGGGTGGCACTGGTTTTGCCTGGATGGTGTGTGTGAGCCTGGTGGATTCCCTGCAGAATTCCCACCCTGGGAGGCAGTGACGTGCTTACAGCTGAGATTTCCAGCACTGGGAAGGACCTGATGGATGGTTTGATTTGCTGTGAAGGACCATCCCACAGAGTCTCAGCAGAGTTTAGGCTGGAGCTGTGCAGATTGCATCCCTCGTGTGTAATTCCTCCTTTGACACTTGCTGATGCTGAAGATGAGAGACAACTTCTGCTTTCAGGAGGTTCAAGTCAGGTGGAGAATGTTCTTCTGGGATTTTCACTGAAGGCAAAATATGAAACAATGAACACTCCTATAATGAAGAAAAAAGCCTTTGATATTCAGTGGGGAAAGCCTGGATGTCTCAGTCTCACTCAGCCTGTGTCTCTAGCACGTTAGATGTAACTCATTTCTGTGACACCCCCTTTGCTGCTCCTCAGCACGTCTGCAAACACGTCAGGGGCAAGCACAGATCTCCTTTTCTGCTCTGTTCCTGCTATTCTGCTCTTATTCCCCAGCAGGACTTTCAGTTCACAATGTAAAATCATAGAATCACTTAGGTTGGAAAAGAACTCTGAGATCATAGAGTTCGACCATTGACCTGAATTAGCACTGAATTCACCTCTAAACCGTGTCCCCAAGTGCCACATGCCTTTTGAACACTTCCAGGGATGGAGATTCCACCGCTGCCCTGAGTAGCCTTTTCCACTGGCTGACCATCCTTTCTGTGAAGAAAATTTTTGCAGTATCCAGGCTAAACCTCCCCTGGCACAACTTGGGGCCATGTCAAGTATCTCATTTGGTTTATTAGGGGCATTTGCCCTTTCAAAACTATTCTATCTCCTCTCTCTGCCTTGAATCAGCATTCACCTTTGTCTGAGTGAAATAAAATACTGTAACATGGCAAATTCATCCCACAGCTGTATCACTCATGTTTTGGCTATGTGTAATCTTGAGCTCTCTTATTTAAAACCCTGTTATGTTTTGGTCTTTTGTTACACTGCTGTGTGGATCCTTTCTTTCTTGAATCCATTTTTTGGGTATTCTCCAGTTAAATGAGTGTAATCTAAAAGTGTCTTCTGAATCATGAGATGGGAAGGTGGTCAGATGACATGTAATCTTCCCTTTCTGAATGCCTCGGTGATACTTCTGTTGATCTCCCAGATCTTTGGGGAATGCTGATCCCACACCTGGATGGAGCAAGTCACAGGTGGACTTGTGGAGCCTTTTGCCAGGTTACATGTTTTTCATCATTCTCCATCCCACAGAAATGTAATTCTGTGCCTTTAGGTGTTTCAGGAGAGAAATTAATGGTATCTGCTTTCCAAGAGGATGCTGAGGGCAGCTGGGGTGGAAGGAACTCCAGTGAGGGTCCTGCTCATGGATGCCTGCAGACGGACAATGCTGTGTCAGGGACATGGGTGCAAGGAGACACTGAGTAAGGTCTGGTAGGAACAGGAGGGTGTTGCGGCTAAAGAATGTAAAGGATTAGTGAATTTGAAATGTTCAGTGGTTGTGGAGAAGATAGAATGCTTTCCCAGAGGGCTTGGTGGCCATGTCCACCACCAGCAATGCACTGCAAGCAAACCAGGACTGGGGAAATGGAAAAGGGAATGATGGCTCAAAGAGCCATTTGTGATGGGATAGCCAAAAAGAGGAGGTATTTCTTGGGGCAAAGGACAGAAATTCAATATCCCCCAGGGGATTTGTTTGTTGTGTGGATAAAACTTTGGTTTATTCATGTAGCAAGCTTGCTCACTGCTCAAAGTGCCTGGCAGAAAAGCTACACAGAGGTGCCTCTTGTTGCTAAGCCACCACCACAGGATACCTGCTGTTGAGTGGGATTTCTCCCTGTGAGGAGAGAGAGTTTGTGTTTTAAGGTATTTTGTATGTGGGCAGGGCTGAGTCACCCACACGGTTTAGATGAAGGTGGGTTGAAGATAAGTGATGTGTTGGGTTATGCCAAAGTGAATCCCAGAGGTGTGCCAGCAGAGTTATCATCCTGGATCCTCATATCCAAGCGGCTGCTTTGTGTACAGGGAGGGGCTGTACCTTCCTCTGGCTGAGAAGAAAGCCAGGACATTTCAGACAGCGGGACGTGGCCGAGCGTCCTGCATTTGCTGCCACTTGCTGTAGGTGTTCTCTGTCACATAGAGACACGTGTCACGTGTTTTCCTCTGTGAGTAGAGGAAAACAACAAAGAGCGAAGGGAAGATGTGGATGACCTGGGAATGTGTAGTGAAAAATGTGTCACAAATCCAGATACAGGAAGTTTTGTTATTTTCTTGTTCTGCAGCCAAAGAAGGTTTGTGGGGAGACAGATGTAACACAAGCCACCACTTGTGAGGCCTCTTTGCCATTACTGACAAAACCTCATCTATCTTTTTTACCCACACAGAAGCTGATCAACATCAGGATGTCTAATGAGGTGAATAACCAGTTCATGAGGGCTGCCAGATGAGGTGAAAGCATTTCTATAGCCCAGCAGTGAAGAGGCCTTACACAGATACCTCTTGGCTGTTTGCTGAGAGTCCTATTTGTGTTTTAGCATCTCAACACAAACAAATCAGTCCCAGAATGGTTTGGGTTGGATTAGATCTTAAAGTTCTTGTCCAACTCCCTGCCATGGGCAGGGACACCTTCCACTAGCCCAGGGTGCTCCAAGCTACATCCAGCCTGGCCTTGGACACTGCCAGGGATCCAGGGGCAGCCACAGCTGCTCTGGGCACCCTGTGCCAGGGCCTCCCCACCCTCACAGACAAGAATTCCTTCCCAATATCCCATCTGTCCCTGCCCTCTGGCACTGGGAAGCCATTCCCTGTGTCCTGTCCCTCCATGCCTTGTCCCCAGTCCCTCTGCAGCTCTCCTGGAGCCCCTTTAGGCCCTGCCAGGGGCTCTGAGCTGTCCCTGGAGCCTTCTCTTGTGCAGGTGAGCACCCCCAGCTGTCCCAGGCTGGCTGCAGAGCAGAGGGGTTCCAGCCCTGGGAGCATCTCCGTGGTCTCCTCTGGACTTGCACTTTCCTGTGAGTGTCATACCCTCCCCCACCAAAACTATACACTGCAATGAGTTTTGTAGCTGCTTTGTGACTGAGGCACCAGGACTGTTTGCTGGAAAATTCCACTTGAAAAAATTCTTTCTTTTCTTTCCCAGTGCACCATTCCAGGGGCACGCTTTTCCTAGAATTATTTCTCTAAGTGTTCTAGTTAGCAAATCTGATCCTTAACCTCCCACTGATCTCAGCCTTATCCGATTAAACTGATGACCAATCCAAGAACGTTTAATTTAAAGTGAGGGGATTTGTAGTTAGTCAGTTTCCTAAGCCCATGGCTCCTATCCATTTTCTTCTAATCTATATATTTTCAGGGGAGGCAAAAGGAAAAAAAAATACAGACTTCCTAAAAAAGTGTTTGCATTTGAACTCCCATTTTTGCAATGGTACATATGTAGTTTTATTTTACTCAAAAAATTACTGTTGATGACATCACTGGTCCTAAAAGTAGAAGCAATTGCTCCAGTGTTCCAAGTACAACTGAGCTGTATTTTCCCTCACAGGTGCTTCTGTTTGCTCACAGGATTGATTTTGTTGCTCCCTTCTAAGAGTTTGAATTTGTTGTGGGAAATCCTCATGCCACTGATCTTACAGGTGTATTCCAACCTAAATGGTGAATGCTATGAAGCTGAGGAGTTTTTTTTTTTTATTTTGCTTTGAGGAAACAGCCTCAAGATATACCAGGAGAGCTTTAAGTTGGATATTAAGGAAAAAGGATTGTCCAGCCCTGGCACAGCTGCCCAGGGCAGTGGTGGAGTCCCCATTCCTGGAGGGGTTTAAAAGCTGTGTGGATGTGGCACTTGGGGACATGGGTCAGTGGTGGCCTTGGCAGTGCTGGGGGCACCTTAATGATGTTTTCAAACCTAAACCTAAACTTCTGTGATTCTATTCTATGATTCTCCTGTGCGTTGGAGTGCAATAGCAAGTCAGGAGGTCTCAACCTCAAGGTAAGTAATTTTACCTTCACAGCCCCTTTGCAAGTAAAGCACCTTTGGGGACTTAAAATGATCCTTCTGACCCACATCCCTGAAATGTTAAGGCTCCCAACTCCTGTTTAAACAGTTTCTGTTTCAATACATGTGAAATTAATTGCCGTGGTCTATCTGTGCCTCTGAGAACAAGGAGAGTGAGGGCCTTAAGTCACTGTGGTGTATTTGGGTGTTAACTTGTGCCTAACAATTCCCTTGTCATGGAGTCCTTGCACTCCGAGGCAGAGGGAAACAATCAAGCAATAATCAAGCAATAATCTTTTAAATGCACAGCCCTGCTTCCTCATGGGTAGCATCTTTCTTAGCGGGTGAATTATTCCCAGCTATGGCCAAATTCTGTGTCAATTCCTTCACACTAAGTGTCAAGATCCAAAAGATTAGATAATTATCAGCACTAGCATTCTTTATACTGTTTATATTTCATGAGCAACATGGTAAAACCAAACAGAACCTGCAGCAGTCCTGGAGGATCAGGTTAAGGACATTGCATTGTTGCATTTCCCCAGGTTTGAGCGCTTGACATGGAACTGGGACTCTTGGGGAGAATTATGCACATCAGACACCATCAACGAGAGTGGCTCAGGAAGTGACAGTTGGGCAGCTCATTTGAGTTAGACTTTTGGATAAAAAGTGACTCCAAGCAGATGTTTCCGAGTGGTTAGGGTTTGGTTTTGTTGGTTTTTTTTTTTTCCTTAAATTTTACTTTTTAATTTATGTTTTTGTTTGTTTATTTGTTTTTATTTTTTTTTCTCCGTGCATTATTTTTAATAGTATTTACTTGTTTTATGTATATATGTATTTCTTTTCAGAATTGTAAACACGGTAACATCTCTTTGCTGGCACTGGGAAGGAGGTAGTCCAGGAAAATACCCCAAAATTTCTGCCCAGCCTAAGTGTTTCTTACAAGTGTGGCATCACGTGTATCAGAAACAAGAGTGAAAAAAGAGTGCTTGAAAAAAAATAGGTGATCTGAATAGCATTTATTTG
>VWZW01002326.1:337703-405428 GCA_013397115.1 Edolisoma coerulescens | reverse complement strand
AAAAAAAAAAAAAAGAAAAAGAACAGTTTCAATAATAAGATAAATTAGTTCTGTTATCAAAGACAGTGTTTTGAACGATAATGGGAAAAAACATAATATGCATGTTCTGACTGACTTACATGTCAAATTTCCAAATAGCTGTTATTTCCTGAGGGGTGATGGGAAGAATAAATTCTCTGGATGGTGTAAAATGCAGAATTAATTCTGAATGATGTGCAAAATCTTTCTAAATGGCTGGGACGTGGCCTTCATCTTTTGTTGTTTTTCACTTCTGTGCATATTATTTCTTTATGGTACTGCCAAAATGTCCCTGTTGCTCAGCAACAGCAGGCTGGAATAGCACCAGTCAGAGGATTTCTGCTGATTTACACTGGACATAAATTGTGTTCTCTTACTCGAGTGCATATTTTGACATAAGAGTGAAAGCAGCCTTTGTAGATTTGCCTCTCTGGGCATGGTCCTGGGTGGGAGATCTCAGTTCAGACATTAAAATACCCTTTTATGTTACATTTTGATAAAGCATAGAACCAGAGAATGGTTTGGGTTGTGTTGGACACCTAAAGGTTGTCAGTCCAACCCCCTGTCATGAGCAGGGACATCTTCTGCTACACCTAATGGCTCAGAGACCTGTCCAACTGGACCTTGACTTTTTCCAGGGATGGGGCATCCACCATATCTCTGGGCAACCTGTGCCAGTGCCTCACCAACCTACCCACAAAAAGTTTCTTCTTTTTATCTGATCAGAATTGGTCCTCTTTTAGTTTAAAACCATCACCCCTTTTCCCATCGCAACGGGCCCTGATAAAAAGTTTGTCCACATCTTTCTTAAAGAGTTCTTTTAGTACTGAGAGGCCACAGTAACATCTCCCTGAAGCCTTCTCTTGTCCAGGTGAACACCCCTAGCTCTCCCAGCCTGGCTCCAGAGCAGAGGGACTCCAAACCCCAGGGCATCTCTCTGGCCCTCTGCGCNGCCCTCTGCGCCTGCTCCAGGTATATTCTAGACAGAACACAACCCCAGTCTGGGGGCCTGTCCAGCATCTCCCCTAGGAATGAATCCTGCCTGGTCTTGAGGTTTTTGTAGCTCTGCTTACAGCTCCGTTGGCCCAGCGCTGTGCCTTGGGCTGATTGTGCCTCCTGTACAGAACCAGAATTTGCACTGGCATGTTTAAGGTTTGATGCAGCAAAATGCCAAAGGACTGAGAGAGCTGGGGGTGTTCATCCTGGAGAAGAGAAGGCTGCGAGGAGACATTAGAGCCCTTCCAGAGACCTTAGACCCCCTTCCAGTACCTAAAAGGGCTCCAAGAGAGCTGGAGGAGGATTTTGGCTAAGTCTCAAATGGCAGGACAGGGGGAATGACTTTACACTGCAAGAGGGGAGGGATAAATGAGGTACTAGGAAGGAATTGCTCCCTGTGAGGGTGGTGAGGCCCTGGCAAAGGGTGTCCAGAGCAGATGAGGCTGCCCCTGCATCCCTGGCAGTGTCCAAGGCCAGGCTGGATGGGGCTTGGAGCACCCTGGGATAGTGGAAGGTGTCCCTGCCCATGGCAGGGGGGTGTAACAAGGACCCTTTTAACCCAAACAATTTTGTGATTCTATGATTCTATGTGATAAGCAGAAAGAGCAGAATTAAAAAATTTTCTATGTATCCCACACACAGTGATTTAAAAATTTTATTTTCCAATGTCTTCTACACTACTTGTTTAAGAGGTAACCTATCATTGGAATAACTTAATGATAATAAATAGAGAGAAACTTATACCAAACTCAAAAAAGTATGAATGTTTGTTTTAGAAATTAACTCCACAGAATATTATGTAGACATTTATTCAGTAAATCATGGAAATGCTACATTTTGCAAGTGAGTGTGTCTACAGAAATACTGTTGAAAATCTGAAAACCTAAAACTTCACCAGAAGATACTCCCAACAGTTCATCACAAGTATTTTACACTCAGATCTTTGTGATATTTGCAAAAATACATGGTTTGGGGGCTTTTTTCCCTTCCCAAACTCAAAAATCATGTTAGATTTTATTTCATCCGCTACAAGAAAAACAGGTTTTGATTTGCTTTTCCTGGAGTGATGTCACTGCGTGTAGGCTCCTGTCAGCTGAACGACCTGAGCATACGTAATATTTTGCTGGGTGCAAAGTCAGCTTCCCTCTTCCCTACCTGCAGACCCTGGGAGCCTGGGCAGAGGTGGCACATGGCTGGTGTCCTGCAGAGCTCTGCTGGAGTGGTCCTCAAACATCCCCTTCCTACTGTGGGGCAGAGAGAAGTGGCAGAGCAGCAGCTTCACAGAGTCACAGAGCTGTTGCCAAGGCCACGACTAACCCATGTCCCCATGTGCCACATCCACAAGGGATGGGGACTCTAAAACCCTCCAGGGATGGGGACTCCACTGCTGCCCCAAACAGCCTGTTTCTAGGCTTGATAACAATTTCTATGAAGATATTATCCCTAATATCCAATTTAAACCTCCCCTGGCACAACTTGAGGCTCTTTCCCCTCATCCTGTCCCTTGTTCCCCGGGAGCAGAGCCCTATTCCCCCTGGCTGCCCTCTCCTGTCAGGGAGTTATAGAGAGCCAGAAGGTCCCCCCTGAGCCTCCTGAGCTTCAGCAGCAGGCTGGGACAGTGCAGCGTTTTGCTGTATGATGTTGGTGGGCTGAGGGGGGCAGTGTAGGGAGAGAAGTTAAGAAGATCAGCTCAAATTAGTTCTATATGTGCATTGACTGAACAGACCCATTTTATTGCATGGGAAAGGGGCAGCATTGACTTTCTTGCTGTCCCCTCCTTTGCTAACCCATCACCAGGTTCAAGTATTAAGAGAAATCATGAGATTAACACAAAAATCATGTCCATCTTATGTTTGATGATTGCTAATGAACATCTCTCTCCGCGGGGTTTGAGAGGCCCTCCCGGTAGAATCCTTCACAATCTATTTTCTACTTGGCAAAGGGTGCTCTTTATTCCATTTCTCTGCTACAATGAAACTCTCAAAGATGCCTCCATTTGCTGTCATAAGCTGGTTTTAGCCATTAATTTGAAGTCCCCTCAGATGATGAAAGACGCTCTTTATTTCTTTACGTCTGATTGCTGTGTCTTCAATTTCACAGAGATTTTTCTTGTCAGCTTATAAGTCATTTTCCCACTGCTTACAATTCAAGTGTCTTTTCAGACATACGTGCTTTAAAATCATTACAGATTGATCTTGGGAAAGATCCTTCCAGCAAAGCACAGTCCTACCTAATAGAAATCTTCTTAATAAAACAAACAGATGTAGTGGAAAAAGTCTCTCCATGCAGAAGGTGGTGTTGGACATTGTAGCATAAAAATCACAGTCTGTTAGGGAAACACCTCGTGCTCTTGCCTTAAAATCTTCCAAGTATCTCTCTTCTTGGGTCTCTATGCCTCACAGCAAGACCTCTCATGTTTCTTCATCATCAGATAATAAGCTCGGTTGGCTTCTGGGTAGGTGACTTTGGAGAGTGGCAGCTTGTGGATCGCAGAGTTGTTTGTGGTCATGAGCAGGAAGGTCAGTGCAGACAAGCAAAAAGGCCAGGTTCCTGATGGCACCCCAAACTGCAAAGAAAAATAACAAACCACCTGTTTACTGCATGTCTTTCTTTTATTTGAGTAACACTTGGAGCGAGCCACCTTGGAAGAGGGCTTCTGAAGCAAGTCTAGACTCGGTTTTGCATTGAGACTTTCCTTAGGGAGGCTGGGTTTCTTTATGAGGTCTTGATATTGTGCGTTAGCCTGTAACATCTACCAGCTCTGGTGAGAGGGCTGCCTGCCCTTCGTGCATCTGCCATGGTCTTGGGTGGACATGAGGTAGGAGTGGGTGGAGATGGGACAGGAGAGTGGATACCAGAAACATTTGGCTTTTATGCTGACTGACTTTTGGCAATTGAGAAAAGAAGTTAACCCAAATTTAATGTTTCTTTACACACGTGCAGGGCCCTTTTTCCAAATTTCTTCAGGCACAAAGTAAATCTCTGAAAGAGGGGAGATGTCGTAGCAGCCTGATGGTGCCTAAAGCAGGTCCAAGAGAGCTGGAGAGGGACTTTGGGCAAGGGCCTCTACAGGATAAGGGGGAATGGCTTTCCTCTGCCAGAGGGCAGGGTTAGATTGGATTTGGGGAAGAAATTCTTGGCTGTGAGGGTGGTAAGGCCCTGGGACAGATTGCTCAGAGAAGCTGTGGCTCCCCCATCCCTGGAAGTGTTCAGGGATAGATGAGGCTTGGAAAAACCTGGTCTAGAGGAAGGTGTCCCTGGCCATGGCAGGGGGTGGAACTGGATGAGCTTCAAGGTGCCTTTCAACCCAAACCATTCCACGATTCTGTGATCTCATAAGTGTCTAGAGTTGAGCTGTGGAAGTTCATGCAAATTCTGAGGATGGAAAGTGGTATGTGATGATTCCAAGTGGCCTGTTCCAGTGGGAGTCACACCAACCCTTTGGGCAGATAGTAACCCCTCTCCCAGACTGTTTCTGCCTTTGGCTGAATTTTTCTCCACGTCTTGGTGTTTTGCCTGACAAGCCGGGGGAAAATCCAGCATTGGAAACCAGCCCTTAGCTGATACACTACTCACCACAGACAACATGTGGGTCACTGCTGCTCCCAGGTAGGCACTGAAGAGTGCTGTGAAAAAGAAAGGTAGCTCCTGGTGAGTTCAGTTGCTCATGGGGTAGAACAGCAAGGACAAACATCCCTCCTTCTGCCTTGGGTAGCTCAACCTATGATTATGACCCCTGTCTGGACAGCACCCTGCTAAACCTTTTCCTTAACACTGTGTCCCCTCCAACCTGGAGCTTATGGAAAGGGCAAAACAAACAAACAAACAAACAAACAAGGAAACAAACAAAAAGAACTGGAGTGATGACAAATGTACTATGGTATCACAGGCTTTTGAAAAATGCACTGACATGGAAAATATGTAGCTTGATGGATAGGGTTAAATAGGAAAATAACCCTTCCACCCTCATCTGTCCTGCCTCGAGGGCTTGAAGGCAGGTCAATGACACACAGAACTAAATCTTTCTTAAATGAGCACTGAATGAGCAATAGTTTCACTCCCAGCTCGCCCCAATATTGAAATTTTGTATGGAATTGCCTTATAAATAATGCTTCAGTCCTGCTGTGTTGCCCAGCTCATGCCTTTGATCCATTTCAAGAGAATGGGAAATGTGTACTGTCTAACTACAGCTTGGGACATATCTAGAGTCCACTCTTCTCAAAGATTAGGCATGTCCTTCTTCAAAGAAGGAATTTGAGCTGGTAGCTATGGCTGGAAAAAAACAACGTGATTAATCCAGCAATGAGTGAACAAACACAATTAATGACTCAAAACAAAGCATCTGATTTCAAAGACCTTAGTTAACATGTGTCCACTGATCACAGCTCTTGCTTCAAACACAACTCTTGGCCGAAAATGAAAGCACAGGGTATGTTAAAGCCGTGGCTTCAGCATCCAGCTCCACCACTCGTCAGCCTCACCTACATCCATCTGCCTGCCTGGAGGTGCCCATCTGGCTCCAGCCCACCTCTGCTGCAAAGGCATCCTGTCTCACTTCAAGGGGAGATGAAAACCTGCCGGGTACCTACCGCAGGCCATGGCCAGGAGGTGTGTCTGCCAGGTGAGGGCCAAGAACATGCCCCCGATGGCAGCGCAGGACAGGGAGCTGTTGTAGCCCCACAGCCCCGAGTAGATTTGGTTAAACGGTGTTGCTAAGCTCAGCCCTGGAAAATAAAGTCAGAGATGTGTCATTCCTCAGCCAAAGAGATAGAAGCGATGGAGACGTGGCATGAATAAAGATTTTCAAGGGTTCCAACCACTGGGTGGAATTGCTGTTTGTAGTCATGTTACTGCAGTCTAAGAGCAAAGTCATTTTAATCTAGTGGAGTCATGGCAGAATTTCCCTGTTGCTCCTGAGCTGAATTAAGTGATGACTTCAACAGAACATATATGGGCCTACGTGTGAATCTTAAGTCCCTGAGGCCTGTGCTTTCAGGCTGATGGCTATGACTTTCATTGATCTGCCCCTAAACCCACCAGGATACACCCAGAAATTAAGTATTTCATGGTAAAAATTCATCTCAGCACAAAAGACACGTCCTGAAGGGTTCCGCCGTCATAAAACAAGGTAAGAGAATGGGGAAGTCAATCAAAGGAATTCTTAAAACAGAAGTCTGAGTATATTTTGTTTTCAAGCAGCTATTCTCCAATGGGTGAAATACCTGTGGATTTTAAGTGCTCCACATATTGTAGCTCCTGTTTTATTCTCCATGCTTTTATATAAATCTGTGACACAAGCCAAATCATTACCTGCCATCATCCCCACTGCTGAGCCGATCACTGCATGGACACAAATGAGTGGAGAGGAGACAAATAAGCCAATCAGGAACATTCCCCCAGTCCAGGGATTGTCACAACCATAAACCTGACCCACGCCGACTGGAATGGATTGCAGGAGCTGTAGAAATTAAAAAAACAAACCAAACCAAACAAGACAATTTGTTATCAGCTTTGCAATTTTTTTTTTTTTGACCTGTTTTACTTGCCAGGCTCATATTTGGCATTTGTTGGATGCAGTCTTTCTTTCAAAGTGGAACATTTGGACACGTCTTGGGAGACAGCAGGGCATTTCCACAGGGTTTCCCCTTCAATGAAAATGAGTCATGGCTTTTTCCCTAGCCCTGAGCTCCTCTGCCAGGCTTTTGCTCTAAGATCAAAAGCAAATATTTTGTGAAAGGGTTTAATCATCTTCTTTACATGTGCTGCTAACTTGACCATTTTTACGTATCCATATGGACCATGACAGTGAATCTAGGGGATGGTTCCCTTGGGATTCACTGGGAGTATGAGCAGGAGTTGCTGGGCTGGTGGGACAGAGCCCAGCTTGGTCACAGCTCAGAGATGGTTTTGAGGCACTTTTCTGTATATAGTCCCCATAAAATTATACACCATGGCAAATGTTCTTTGAGAAATGTCACTTGTGCGTTTCCATTTAGTGTCAATTAACTTCCTTTTCTTAATCACTTCCTGGGAACCCCTTAAAATAGTCAGCTGAGCCTTAGGAGAAAATGGTTACTCTGGTATCTGTATTGTTTTTGGTGTAATGCAGGAGAATAAAATGTTTCTTTGGAAAGGTCCCACTTGAACATAAATTAAAAATATATGAATGTGTACTTGCACCCAAGTTTGTAACCATTCTACCATAGTAATATCTTCTTGCTCATGTCTAATAAAAAAGATGCAATTTTATAAACAGCCTGTATCTGAAAAGTTAAAATTACCCAGTGAGTTAACTGGAATTCTCAGCACAACCTTAGCTATGGGGAAATGATCAGTATATGCATAGAAATAGAAACGGGTAATTAGATTCAAGAGAAGATTATGATATATACACTTAGATCCAACTGCAAATGAAGAGATTCTCATTTTCAAGCTATCAAAAGTATTCATTCCTAGAGTAAACCCTTATATTTTGGATAATAGCCATCTTCTAAATAAAATTTTGTATTGCCAGGCCATAATGCAGTAACAAAGGAGGTGAACTTATTGGAATGAATCCAGAGGAGGGTGACAAAGATGCTCCCAGGGCTGCTCTGCAGCCAGCCTGGGACAGCTGAGGGTGTTCCNAGTGTCCAAGGCCAGGCTGGACAGAGCTCAGAGCACCCTGGGATAGTGGAAGGTGTCCCTGCCCATGGCAGGGGGTGGGACTGGATGGTCGTTTAAGGTCCCACCCAACCCAAGCCATAGGAATTTATAAAGGCAGATAACACATTTCTGTAGTGTTTTCAATTGTAAGTGAAGGAGACTGTTACCCTGAAGACATCCTACCAGTGTGATTTCAGCATCTGCCCAGGTGATGTTCGGTGTTGCCGTGGCAGGATGAATGACAGCTGTAGGGAAGAAGAGGTTGTGTGGTCCTGAAGCAGCCAGATAGAGGGTCAAGGCCATGTTGAAAGGCAAGGTGAGAACAGGCAGGTCCCACTTAGAGAAAACTGCACTTAAAGCGCTGGTGAAAATAGGGCTGAAAGAAGAACAAAATGGTCTCACTAGAAGCTTGTCAGATAGGCAAAAATCACACCAGAACCACGTCCAACCGTGAACCCAGCTGCAGAAAATTTGGTGTATTTAAAATAAACAAAAAAACTCCCCTCCCCTCCTCATAACTGTTTAATTTTCTCAGTCTTTCTGATCAAATCAGAGATGTGAAGGGGTCACTCCATAAATTTCCTACCCCTCTAAAGGCAGTTATTATCAATGTACAGATTCCTGTCATGTTATGTCAATATATATGGTGGGTTTGGTGAGCATGAAGGAGATGAGATCCAGCACTTTAATGGAGTTATTCCCCTGCTCAATCTCAGTGTTTACCCTTATTTTTTAGCACCTGAAGTGGGCTGAGACTAGGACACCCATGCTGGGTCTGAGTGAACTGTGAATGCGGCCGTGTGCCCTTGCTCAAGCTTGTGGATCAGCAGTAAAAGCTGACATCAAAGGGACTGTAACACCACGTGCACTTCAGGCAGACAAATTACATGTGTGGTTTTAGCAATCTGCAGCTAGACATTTTGGGGTCAAAGACCAGGTTTCAACGTTTTTTGCTGTCCAAATGCCTAGCAGATTATGGTGTCATATATATGAGTAAAATATTATTAGTTGTTTGTTTTGATTAGCGTCAACCATCATGTCTTGGGACCACTGAACTGCTTCTGTGCCTTGTCTCAAAACAAGAAGTAAATTTTCATGACATTTTTATATGGTGACTTAAATAGATGAAACACTTGTGGTTGATGATGGTAGGAAATGGTGAAAATAATGTTCCTCTTGAAACAGAAATGAATTGATGCATCACAGCAATATGACTCACATTTAGAATATTGAATTACACACGATCAGCCATTGATTTTTGTTTTCCCCACTGGGATTATTTGTGATTACGTGAGTGTTTTTATTTGTTCCTGGATTACAGCTGACTTTAAAAGTGTAAATAACGATGCAGATTTAGCAGTACGTATGTGTTAGTTTTGTTCCCTTTCCATTGCTGTCTGCATAGAAATGCAACAGCTCAGTCCCACGTGTGGGGACTCTGGGGCTGGAAGGAGAAGCAGAGGACTTACCAGGTCATGGACACCAGTGCCACTGGCAGGAGGAGCCACCAGTTGTAGTCTCCATCAGCAGAGAAGATGGCCATCAGCAATCCCACCAAGACCCCGTTGTACCCATACAGGCCTGCTGCTATGGCTGATCTGTGTGGAGGGAACAGCTGTCTTGAAATCTTCTCCCCTGAGGATGCTTTGCTCACATCAGCCCTCCCTCCCCACCTAGTTGTGGCACTGTGTGGGGATGACCTGCTGGGATGTTCGATTTTGCACACTTGGGGTAGCACTTACCCCTTCTGCAGGTTTATCCGGTGTCCCTCTGCACCAGGCGTGGCTGCTGGGAGGATCTGTCTGGTCCTGCCAGACCAGATACATGGCCAGTGAAGGCTGGATCACACAATCATAGAAGGTTTGGGTTGGAAAGAACCTTAAAGATCCCCTTGTTCCAACCCTGTGCTGTGGGCAGGGACACCTTCCACTGAATTCAGGCTTTTCATCCACATCACACATCTAACACATAAATCAGCACTGAAGTGGCCACCTGAGGGGGAAAAGGATGGACTTACCTGTCCTGACCCAGAATAAGTGCTGTTAAAGTTGAGACAACTGTTCCCACGCATCCTGTGAGTGTCCACCACGGGTTCTGCAGAAGGAGGCCAGCAAGGATGACCAGCCCACTGAGGGGATTGTTGACAAACATCACCTGGGATATCCCACGCAGCACCCAGTCAAGGAGCTGGATTATGAGAGGTTTGTCTGGAAAAGATCAAATTAAGTAATAAAACAAGCCCCCTAAATTCCGCAGATGGTACTGATTTGGGATGTATTTTTGAAACTCAGGAAGAGTTTTGGCAGTGGGACTTGGCACCAGGACTGAAGCAATGAATCAACAAGACCGTAAAACCTGACAGGGATTTATTATGGTCTACACTGAAGTCTTACAGCTGGAAAACTGAGATGAACAGCGAGGTTGCCAGAACCCCATGTTATAAAGTACCCTGGACCAGATTCATATGAACCAGCTAATTTATGATGTCTGTGGCTCAGATGGCAAATTGTGTGTGTATCCCACTGCTGATTTATTACAGGGGACCAAACACACATACCTATGTGTAATTTAACTTCACAGTGGCATTAGGCTTGAGAGAAACTGCTCAGCTGAAAGGACATGGAGTGTTATGAAGAATGGCAGAGCACAGAATAACCATCCAGGGCTGAGTTCTGTGGGACTAAATTTGCTTTGTACATGGCATGTTGGGAGGTAAATGTCATCTCAGACATCCCCAAGATTTAAGCACTATGTGGATCTCTGCACAAAGCTGATTTCTTCCCCTACAAAACAGACATAAATCAGGGTAGTTTCTGTACTCCTCTAACTTGAATCACATTGCTGAGAAGTTAGTTATAACTCCTTTCATGTACTTTTTATTTGGAATCTGCTGTCATTGGTCACGATGAAGTAGGTTTACCTTTTAGCCAGGTTCCAAAATCCTTCATGTCTCCAGTGAGGTAACCCACAGCTCTGCAGAAACTCTTCCCACCTTTGCTCAGTGGATTCTGCTTCATTGGCATTCTTTCCCCCTTGTTTTCTAGCTTGACTTCAACACAATTTTCCATGTTGATGTTCTGAACCTTTGGTAAAATTCAAGGGAAAAAAAAACGTTCATTACATTGTCTCTTTCTGATCCCTGTTTATTCTCTTTACACCTAACTGCTCCCCATATGTTGCTTTGGAGCCAGAAAGAGGAAAATCCTTACTCTGAATACCTGATTCTTATGTCTCCGTGAGCACATTCCCTCTTCACATGCTCTGCCCTCCCAGACTTCCATGCAGTTATAAGAAGTTTCATTTATTGAGTTTCTCTGCTGCTTAACCCATATTTCCAGTTTGAACTTATCCATTGGCCATCAATAATAGGCACCTAAATTCAGTTTCATAATCACCTACTGGGACCAGTCCAACCTTTCTCATGAGCATGGGCTTAGCCTGGGGTTGTCCATGGTGCCTTATTCCGTTACTCACATGCATTTGTACATTTCTTTTTCTCATTTGAACTGTACTTTAAACTTCCCAATCTTTAGAAGTACCCAGCACTGACTCAAGAGTTTAATGCCCAAATTCACAGTTTTTGCTTTCCATTCTGCCTTAGTCATGTTGCCTTCTCTGCTGGGACAAGATAGGGGAGTGCATGTGGAAGGTGTGGTAAGAAACCCTCAGGAACTAATGAAAATACACTTATTAAATTTAGCAGGTGCTATAAAAAGTTTAAATAAGGTAGGGGACTGTTATACACACAGCAAAGGTGTTTAGGCCTAGATAAGATGTTTGGGGAGCAGGGCTGGGAGATGGGGTCCCCTTTGGGACACACACCCTTTGGATAAGGAGCTGCTGGAATAACCTTTGGCACCTCACACAGTCTAGAAAGCATTATTCAGGCACATGGATCAGAGGCTTACACCTAACAGTAAAAAACAGTGTCTACAGTCAAATCATTGTTTGTCTAAGAGCCAATTCTAAATATGAAGTCAGGAAATAAATAAAAAACCCTGTTCCTGGGGCATACTCTGTTTCCTGAACTGATTCTTGGTAACTATCAAGCAAACACCAGATAAAGTGTGTTGTTGTGTGAACACAGAACCAGAGGTGCTTCAAGTCTCACTGGTGAGTACCAGCTTGTGCAAGAAGTAATGACTTTAGGCTGGGAGTTGATAGTCTAAATAGGATGATACAGACACACAGATCTTGTGTTAGTCCTTGACTCACTCAAAACTTTAATAAAAGCCTTGTGGGCATCTGGGGGAGAGAACCATAGTTCAGAAACACAAGTGCTGAGAACTTAAGCTGCTTCTCCCCTGGGCATTGCACTTCCAGACCCTCCTGTGTGGTTAATCAGCTCTGGGTCTGTGTAGGGGAATGCCTGGTTAATGCACATCCTGGCCAGTTTCTCACTCTTATGTTACTGGAGGGCTGGTGCTGACCTTACAGGAAGCAGTAAATATTTGCATAAATAATAAATAGACATTTTCTACCTTCTGGAAGAGCCCAGCTAATACAAGGATAGGTTCCACATGAGAGGCTGATTACAGGACCAGTATATACAGAAAAGTATTGAGTTTGGCTTTTGTAGGACATAAAGGTAAGGATTTTAAATGAAAAGGGTTAAGGAAGGGAAGAAAAGAAAAGGAGGAAAGAGCATTGCTGGAGATATTGTCTTGATGCAGGAAGGCTTTTTTTGGCTCTGTTATAATTCATTACTTTAATTCATTAACCTTCACTTTTTTCAAGCTTTATTCTGGAATAAGTGAGTTGAATGTACTTTCTCTTAAATCAAAATTTTCAGCCAAGACAAATGCTCTCCATTTGGTGAAAGTGCATTTACATTTTCCTTTTAAAGGGCCTCCCTCTTTAGGTAACTTGGGCTTTCCCTGTTGCTAACCCATAAAATGAAGTGCTGCTGCACAGCAGAGTGATGCTGTGTGACCCATGCTGGCATGCCCTGGGTGTTTCCCTGGATGCTGAGTGAGGAGCTCTTTGCACTCAGGACTCTGCAGGATGGGGTGTAATGTGCATGTGAAGAATTGGAGTCACTGTCCAGTCCACTTGCACAGTGGAGGAAAAAATGGATGAAGCTGAGGGCCCGAATTCACCAAAACCTGATGTGTTGCTTTGCCATATAAAGGCAGGTAAGTGCATGCTGAGGGCAGTGATGCAAGCGTGAGCCGGCCACGCTCCCCTGCTCCAGGTTTCCATGGGCAGGAATGAAGCCAGCTCACCACACCTGGCATGGCAAAAAGACCAGGTGACCTGGTGAGTCACTTGCACTAACCCGTCTCAAACTTGATACTCAATGAATGCCCCGCGTATCGGAGTATTCAGAGTCACAGGGGCTGCGGGGTGATCATGGTTACCTTCCGTCCAGCAGTGCTGCTCAAACTCATGTTCATTATGTCATAGAATCGTAGAATACTTCTTGTTGGAAGGGACATTTAAAGCTCATCTAGTCCAACCCCCCAGGAAGTCACATTTGATCTGGGGGTGTGTCTCTCTAGAGAGGAGCCGCAGGAACTTCATCAGTTCAGTGGTGCGTGTAGTGAGTGACAGGACAAGGGGCAATGGCTTCAAACTGACAGAGGGCAGGGTTAGATTAGGTATTAGAACGAAATTGTTCCCTGTCAGGGTGGTGAGGCCCTGGCACAGATTGCCCAGAGAGGCTGTGGCTGGCCCATCCCTGGACGTGTTCAAGGCCAGGTTGGATGGGGCTTGGAACCACCTGGTCTCGTGGAAGGTGTCCCTGCCCGTGGCAGGGGGTGGAACTGGATGAGCGCTAAAGATCCCTTCCAACCCAAACCATTCTGTGATTATTTATGCTAAGGGAGAATGAAATCAGTGTTGAACAACCTCCTCACCTGAAGAGCAGCCGGGTGGGAAGTGGGTGTAGGCCAAGAGAACCTTTGCTTTTGGATGGGGTCTTCACGACACCGTAAAGACCCAGATCCAGCCCCACTGGTTTCATGGCCTCCCTGAATCCCATCCCAGGCACTGTGTGGGGGCTGCATCCTGTGTGAAGGGGCTTTGTTGTCACCACAGCCCTGAGGCTTGTCCCATCTGTTCAGAAACACAAAGTATGAAGGACTTGCACTACTGCTACTTAGTTGTCCAATGAGAGTGTAAAGAGGCAGTGAAACACTTGGAAATGGCACCAGCATAAACTTTCTTAGGCATTTTTAGTGATTTTACAAAGCAGTACCTACCATCTGTGTGCTCAGATTAATGATTTGTTAATACATTACATTGTTTCAGGGAGCAGGTGATAGCAGGTATTTAAGAAAGGAGAGAATACAAAAGGTGTCTTATCTCAGAATTGTGGAGGTGATGTCTGACTATTAATGCAGACTGAAGTGTGCATGTTCTGATGGAGATTCCATGTGTGCTGGTCTGCAGCAGGTCGTTTGAAGACCTGCTATTAAAATTATGCAAACACATAATTTTTGCTGAAAGAGTAATTTTTTCTTAGTGCACAAAGGAAGGAAATGGAAATAATTGCAAAAGGAGTGTTCTGCTGGAGCAGACTGCTTGGCTTCTGCAGGGGGGCAGGTTTGGGAAATTTTTTTTTCACTCCTGATTTCTATTAGTCGGGGAAAAAGTTTTTTTTTAAAGACTAAGTCCTGTTCTCTGACAGACAGCTTGGAGCACGCTGCCTCATCTCACGTAAGCTCTGGAGAGGTGTTCCAGTCTTGTAGTGCAAGCTCTCAGTACTGGTTGGTGTGTAACTGGTGAGATCCAGGAGCAGCAGCAGAACCCAGGCAGAGCCAATCTGAATGCCCTTTTCATCTCAGTGGTGCAAGTGCAAGTGATATGCAGTGTGCTGTAAGTGCAGAGAAACCATTTAAAACTATTTTCATGGGAAGTGAGAGCTTCCCATGAAACAAAACAGAAAACATAAAAGATGTTTCTCTCTTACGAAGATGAAATCATCGCAGGGCCGAGATGTTAATCTATCGTGTTTTTTTAATCACCTTTTCAGGGTTAATAAATGTCCTGTAGCAAAGTACTGACGTTAGGCAACCCCTTGTCTCCCTAAATCAATTTTCCTTCCACTTGTGTGCACTTCCTCCCTGTCACGCCATACCCACGGCATCCCAGTCATGCCTTGTTAAAGCTGCCACGGAGCAGCCTCCGTGCTGGGGCTGCACTCCTGCAGCCTCTGGCCCCACAAATACTCCTTCATTCACCTGCTGAAGAGGAGACAAGCCCGGCCACACCTTCGTTTTGTGTTGTGCATGGTAAGAGCAGTGTTGTGCTCGCAGCTGGGATAGGGACAGTCTTTTATTTGGCTAATTAATACTCCCAGGTAATGAATGCTTCCAAGCTGGACTTGGGGCTTTTACCTGTGAAAATGCAGCAAAGTTATCTAGTGCTTTCTCTTCTTTCTGGAATTTTCCTCTCTCCCTGCCAAAATTCAGATTTCTCTGAGGGTTTAATTTATGGTGAGGTATTTGTTTGTCCAGGGACCCGAGGACCTGCTACCGCACAATTGCAGCCATTGTATCTCGCATTCTCTGAATTGTTGCTGTGAAGTCTGCGGGCAGCCAAGCTCCGTGTGCAGCCTGTTTTTAGATGAATTCCTGCATCCAAGCACAATAGGAGGAAAGGGCCAGACTCTCAGCAGCTCTAATTCCAGCACAGCCCGTGTAAGTTACCAGGGGTGTAGTAAAGCTGGATTAATATTGTGTTAGGCATAGGAACACAAGCATGCACAAGCACAATCCTCGAAACAAGTTATAATGCACTTGACCCCCACTGGAAAAAAAGAGTTCAGGTTCTCCCACAGAAGATATAATTCAAAGTATTTGTTCAAAAGAAAGCTAACCCCTCAGATTTAAATATTCATTAAGCCCACATGTAATTCAGTTTTCATAGATCTGTCTCCCAGGGACAGAGGAATACAGAGTCACTATCACAACTGTGTATTATTACTGTCTGGGCATTTTCATCTGGCAGAATGGAAAGGCAGTAAGAGGAAATGTTAGAGAGTTCGGGTTATTTCTTTTTTTCTTTTCCTTTTCTCCTTTTCCTCCAAGGTTCAGCCACCTGGGCTGAGCAGTACTATTAAATCCTCACCCTGCTAGAAGCTTCTTGATAACTGATATTCTGGTACTCGTCCTGAGTCTCAGCTGTTCTCCTTCAGCACGACTGCTCACATGCTGCTCGTCGTGTGTTTTGAGGGAGAGGAAAGACCCAGGTAAGTCAGTAACAGCACGCATTAGAAGGAAAGAACAGAGTGCTCTTACCTCTCTGATGAGCTCAGGAGTAGCTGTAGGTTTTCTGGTTAGGACAGAAGTAAGGAAAAAGAAAATGTCCCACCAGCTTATATAGGCTAGCATGGCTCCTGTCCTGATATTACTGATTTGTTTCTCCTCCCACTTGGTGAGCTCCAAGTGAATGTTAAGAAGGTTCCCCTTTGAATTCTCCACCTTTCCTCTTGCTCTGTCCTGGGTCTCTTGCCAACAGTCTATCCAAATGTCCTCTTCCCTGCTGTTGTTTTTTTAAAATTATTTTATTTTTATTTTTTTAAAATTAATTATCCTTTAACTCTGTCCTTTCTCCTCCTCTACCACTTAAAAGGACTGAGGACTTTAAAATGGACTCTCAGTGTACCTGAGCTTGACCTCTCCAGCCTTATCATCCTTATCCAACACAGCTTAGCATCCTTCCCTATCAAAATTCTGACCTGGGAACGTGCAACACAGCACTTTGTGTTCAGCAGCCTGTCAAGTTTTCCTGTTTCTGGGTAGTTTTCAGAAGCACTACTCTGTTAATGAAATGCAGTGAAAGACCTGGTGATCTTCCATTGTTTAATTGATTTTTATCAATTAGTTGAGAAATTCAAGGGGTATTTTTTTTCCTTTTTTTAAAAATTTTTTTAACCTATACTCCCTAGCCCACTGGAGGAATCTGAAATATCAGAAGTGTGGCACATTTAAGAGGTTTATAAGGCTGGGAAAGTGCTGAAAAAGGCAGAGAAGAGGCTGGAGAAGGAAGTCTTGAGATAGTCACTTATAGGAGAAAGGGCAGAGAAGAATCTGGTGGACTTAAGGGACCTTTTAGACTAATTTAAGCTATGGTATAATTCACTTTAGGACTCTTTCACAGTGATGGCTGAGAGAAGCAACCTTGCAAATTGAGCTGGGTGCTGGAGAGAATGGTTTATTGTTGAACCAGAACCCGTCTAAGCTTTATGACTCTGCCTCCTCCAGCCCCGTGGAAACAGCCTCAGCATGCACATGCGCTGGAGTGACGTTATTCTCCCTGTGCTCATTCCCAGGGTGCATCTCTTTTGATGGCCATGTTTTTAACAGCAGACTGGATTTTTTTCTCCCCTAAGAGGAGGGCATCTGATACAAGCTGTTGCTGGAAGAGCCAGTCTTCCTCTGGTCAAACAGGCAGCAGCCCTTGTGAGTGAGCCAGACACTGTCATCCTATGCCTTTGCACCCCGTAGAACATGAAATTTTGCCGGGGGAGCTGCTTCACTCTAGTGCAGTTCACCTATTTTCCCTTTACCATTAATTCCTCCTTGGGCTGCCTTTGCTTTCTTGCCGGTGAAACGAATCCTTGCATGTCCAAGGAAGGGAAATGCACTGGGTGATTGGGACGGGAGAGCCTCGCTGGGAGTCTGTTCAGACTGAGCCTGAAGCTTCTCACCTCTCGCATTTCAGAGATGCCCGCGCCTGGCTTCAAGTTATTTAAAGCAACATCTTTTCAGCTCTCCCTCAAAGGGGTGCAGCACGGGGGGCAGGCAGGGCTCGCTCCTGGGCTGTGCTGCCTCCACCTGTGGAGCTGTGGGGTATTTCTCTCCTCCAGGGAATCATAGAATATTCTGAGTTTGAGGGGGCCCCCAAGAATCACTGAGTCCAGCTCTTGAGTAGATGGAACACAGGGAATGAACCCACAACCTTGGTGATATTAGCACCATGCTTTGACTAACTGAGCTAACGTCAGGGTCACAGAATCCCAGAATGGTTTGGGTTGGAAGCGACCTTAAAGCTCATCTCATTCCACCCCCTGCCTTGAGCAGGGACACCTTCCTCTATCCCAGGTTGCTCCAAACCCCATCCAACCTGGCCTGGAACACTTCCAGGGATGGGGAAGCCACAGGCAGGGCCTGTGCCAGGGCCTCCCCACCCTCACAAGGAACAATTTCTTCATAATATCTAATCTCAACTGCTCTCTGTCAGCATGAAGCCGCTACCACCTGTGCTGTCACCACATCCTTGTACAAAAGAACCAGATTCAGGACCGCTCTGTCTGATTCTGGTGCCTTAATGAGGTGTCTGACAGGTTGGAGTGACACACAAAAAAGGCAGTGGCTGGCAGGTCAGTGATGGATATCTTGGAGAGGTGCATTGTTTAGATTATCAGGGCTGGTTAATAAGTAACAGGACCACAGTCTGCTGATGCCTCCGTGGGAATGAGGTCCCTGGGAGCAGCCTGCTCTGGGCTAGAGGCAGAGCAGGGAAGATCTCCAGTGCCATGTGACAGAGCCACTGGGTCCCAGGTGCAGCCAGCTACTGGAGGGGTGGATGCTGGAATGCCTGCCTGCAGCTGTGTGCCCCAGGCAAAGCACTCCTGGCTGCCTGAGGACTGAGATTCCCTCTGTCTAGGATTGATGTAGAAAGGTGGGAATGACAGAAAACCTCCCAGGTGTAACTCAGTGCCAATCCCAGTGCCCATCACTAACATCCAGTGCTGGCCACTCAGGGATGTAGGTGTCCTTTGGGGTTCAAGGTGGGAAGACTGAAACAGCAATGGCCATTCCTAAGCCAAAGGATTGAGATGTGCCACGTGCTTGTCACGTAGCTGTCACGTATCACCTGCCTGGGAGTGGGCCACCAGCTCTGGGTGACCATGTAAATGTGTGCAAATTGAGCATGCAGGTAATGCAGAGGACTAGAGAGCTGTCTCTTGATTTTAGGCATGTGTGAAGACCCCTTGGAGCTGAGGACAAGGCAGCTGGTGTTGGTGTCTGGCAGCTAAGCTCTGTGTGATTTAGGAGGTCTGAATCTGTGACTTACCTTGTCAGCTCTCTGCTGGTGAAGCTGGCGGGTGTTTCTTCTTCTGTGCTCTGACGGAAGGTGTCTTCTCTGAGAACATCCCTTGCACCAAGCCCAGTGCTTGACTTGGTCAGAACAGGGGCTGGTCATTGGATCTCAACGACTCTCAGCTCCAGGAAAATGCTGAATGATCCCTGACTGGTTTAGCTCGCCAGGCAAGAGCTGTCTGGCTGTGTTAGCTGGATACAAAGCTCCAACTGGTCAGTGTGCCAGGAAAGATTCTAATGGCCCTAATTCAGCTTCACACACTCTGGCTTCACTCCTCTCTCAAGGCTCAGTGACCCTGAAGAGACGCATTAAAACCACTTGCTAGCAGATTGCCTTTTACTGCTGTTTTTGGCTGTGCTCCTTGACTCAGGTTTTACCCATGGGAATAGGTCTGTTCAGGGAGCTACATCAGCTCTTGGGCTCCAACAACTGCTTTAAAATGGTGTAAGTCCACGTGTGGAGCTTTGCAGATTGCTAAACCCCGACTCCTGGTCTGCCTTTGCTAGACTGGGGTGTGAATATGTGATATGTGACCAGAGTTTGTGAGTGAGAGGGAGAGATCCCCTCCCTGGAAATGATGATTCCTCCTAATGCAGCCCAGGGAGATACTGGCTTTCATGCTGCAAGGACACCTTGCTGGGCTGTGGTCACCTTGGTGACCACCAGGACCCTCCAGGCCTCTTCCGCCATGCTGCTTTCCAGCTGGATACCCAACAGCATGTATGGATGGAATTGTTCCTCCCCAGATATAGGACTCTGCACTTCTTCTGGAACTTCAAGGGGTTCTTGTCAGCCCATTTTTTCCAGCCTGCTGAGGTCTCTCTGGATACCAACACTGCTCCCAGTTTTGTGCCTTCCCCAAATTTGCTGAGGGCGCACCCTGCTCCAACATCCTGGTCATTGATTAAGATGTTAAACTTATTACACCTGGGTTACACCAGTAATGACTGGCCTCTGTGTGTAATTTGTGCCACTGATTGTAACCCTTTGAGCCCAACCATTCAGCGAATTTTCAGTCCAACATGCTGCCCCCTTATCTAGCCCATGCTTCATTAACTTGGCTGTGAGGATGCTATGGGAGAAAGTATCAAAATGAGGTGATGCTCCAAATTTGCTCCAGAGAGATAAGAGATCTTTGCAGCTCATCTGGACTATGACCAAACCTAATGTTTCACTTCCAGAATTATGGCCAGTCTGTGGTTCTTCTGGAGGTGTGTGGAGAGCTGGCAGTGGTAATGGAAGCATGGCAGGAGTGGGAGAGATCCATATGGTGCACTGAGGGAGAGTGGTGCTCAGCCCAGCTCCTGGCTGAGGACACAGCTCCTCTGGCCAGCTGTGGACTGACCTGTCCCACAGGCAGGGTACCTGGAGGAGCAAATCTGCCCCCATCAGCGTCCGTGGCCACACTGCTTTTCATCACCCTGTTTTTATGAGAGAGTGAAGAGTGGAAAAATCTTTCAGCACAGAGCACCACGGGGTCTGTCACAATCTTGGACTTGTTTGTTGAGGGAAGTAGTTTTGGGTTTGTACAGGGTGGCCCAACAGCTGAGCTGGTATGGGAAGCTTCTATCCCTGCATTTTGGCCCGTAAAATTCCCTAGAGAAAGCTGCTGTTTGGCATTCCTCTGTGTGGCAGTGGGACGGGGTTGGGTGAGCGGCTGGAGCACAGCACTTTCTGCTCTGGTGTCCATCTCCCTCTCGTGGTGTGACTCCAGCACAGCCACACGTGCAGCTGTGGAAATCGCAGCAAATATTCAGATCTCCAGTTCCAGAGGGCTCACAAACAGCAGTTCCCTGGCCCTGGCACAGTCTGAACTCCTTGTGCTCCGAGCCTATCTGATCTTGGTGATGCTCGCTCCCAAAATTACCGGTTCTCCTAATACACACACATCACTTCCCTCTTCTGCCTACCTTCTCTGGACACCCAGTGTCCTTTCTGTCCACCTTGACATGCTCTCATGACTCACCTTCTCAGTCCATGCAGCTCCAAGAGTGCCTAAGTGATATCTGGAAACCAGCTTATTGATTAAGAGCAACAGTCTCTGTATCCTGGGACAGTAGTGGGGCAGGAATGTGTGGAGAGCAGGTTGTAGTTGTCTTACAGCTGGAGTACTGTAAAAAAGCTCTGCTCTGTCATGGCAAATAGGTGCCAGCTTTAGGCAGAGGTGCAGACTCTCTTCCTTCAGGCTGATGCTCTGAGTGCTGGGGTAGAAAACAACTCCTCTGTTTCAGCTGCAAGTTTGTCAAGGGATTTGTTCAAAGCGTTGCTGCTAGTGGGAGTGGGGAATTGTTTGGAAAGGTGCTAGTTAGCCAAGGCCAACACATGCCAAGGACTGCACTGGTGGTTCATCAGCTTGGTGATGAGGACCTGACTCCTGGAACCATCCCATTCACCATGGCAGAGGTGCCCAAGGTGTCCAGCTCAGGAAATGTGTTGGAGGCCCCAGGAGAGACCAGGCAGTTATGTGTGGCATGAAACCCAGTGAAATATAGGTCAAAGAAAAGCCCAGTGCGTTCCTCTGTCTGCTTCCCCTTGTTTTATTGTGTCCCCTTCCCTTTTTCCGGTCATCTGGATCATTTTTCCTGCCAGCCATGGACATTTCTCCAGGCTGGCCTGGATGCCTGTGGGGATGAGACTGAGTTGCAAGCCCTGGGACTCAGGAGCTGAGAGGGAGAAAAGCTCTCTGGCTCCTGCATGACTCTGAACCTCTGGGGCTGCTTGTTTTTGTGGTCATCTCTAGCGTGGCAGACAGGATCATCCATATTAGAATCACAGCATTACAGAATAGTTTGGTCAGAGAAAACCTTAGAGATCACCCTGTCCAATCATGATATTGAATCAATCTGAGATACTGGAGGGGTTTGGAAGCCCGAGGTTGACTGTATGGCTGTATTTTAGTACAGATGGGAAACTGAAACTCAAACAATTCTAATTTTCAACTTCAAACCCCCCTCCTCCTCTCCTGGCTCCAAGGAAAAGCCCAAATTCAAAGAGGCTCCTTTTCCAAACCTACCTCAAGGCAGCAGGATCTCGTGAAAAATGACAAAGCAGGTCAGACTTGCCTCTTTTTTATGACACAAGACAAGGTGCTTTTCTGCTTCTTCATTCACTTTTGCAATTTCAGGGTCAATTCACTTAAATTCCCTGCATCTACTCTCAGCTTAATAAACTTTCCTGCCCTTTCTGCTTCCCTTGCCCTGATGGTAGGGCTGTGAGTCTCACCCAGGGCATGGCTGCTTCCAAGGAAATAATCCATTCTCACAAACCTGTATGTTGTAGGAGATGAATGTGTTAGGCCTTAACATAGAGCAGAATATTATAATTCTTCCAACGAGAAACTCTTTCAGCCCATAAATCCCAGTGATTACTACTTTCTTGCCAATTATTTCTTAATAGAAGTGGAAGATGCTGTACATAGCACGGGTTGCTGATCAACAAGAGAAAGAGAACTGGTAGCATCTAGAAATGAAGCACCAGACAGTAGAAACAACTGAAAATGAATAGTCAGTGCACTGGATAGAGGGAAAGTTACTCTGGCTGTGGGTGGCTATGGGATTGAAGAAACCATCGCTGGCTGACAGTTTGTCATCACCTCTGACTTTGTTTTCTCCAAAGACAGGAAGCCTCTACCTGATTTCTGGCTGAGTAGTTCTGCAGAGCAAAGATTTTTGGATGATAGAGCAACAGAGCTGTCAGCACTTGGGTGAAATGAGGGAAGTGGGGAAAAGCAGTGTCAGGTACAGGATGGGGTGTGCAGGGGGAAAAAGACTCCAGACAATGCTAAGCTGCACAGGCCAGGGATGCCTCTGTCTCTCTGCCTTTGCCTTTTGCAATTCAGTGTACAGCACAGTTTAATTTGCAGGTGCTGGGATGTGCTGAACAGCCCCAAAGCCTGTGTTTTTGGGTGGTGACACAGTTGGATGTTTTTGGAAGGGCTTCTGCACACGCTTGGTGCTTCAACCCTGCTGTGCTGTGTGAAGATGCACATTTTGGGAGCAGGGATTTGGGTCTGCCCCAACTGTCTATGCAAAAAGCTGCCCCTGGAGGTAGATGAGAGGATGCAGTTCCATGAGAACTTTAGCTATTAAATGCATCGAGGTTACTGAGTGCACTCAGGAGCTGCTGAGTGAGAAGTCGGAGATAGCCAAACTCATTGCCAGGCAAAACGTGGCGGAAGAAACCTTTGCTTCCCACAGAGCCATCCTGGGTCTTTTTAACCCACCACTGGGACACGTGAATTCCAGCTGTGACAACAGCTGTAAGAGTTTGGAAAAGACCCCCTGAGAACTGTAAAATCAACTGCAATCAAGGGCTTGTTTCCTGTTTGAACTCCTTCCGTCTCCCAAATTAAAACTGATGTGGAGGAAGAGGGAGTGAGGGAACAGCGTTCAGCAAACAGGTCTCCCTCTCGGAGTGGTGGTATTTCTGTAAGCCTGGGAAATGTGACCTACAAAGAACCTGAACCATTCTGCAGTGTTGGGCAACATGTCTGTCATTGCAGACTGGAGATGCCTGGCATGGACAGAGCACAGAGCAACTCCCCAGCAGCTGGATATCTTAACAAATTATCTAATTCAGACAAGTTTGAGAGTTTTGGGTTTTTCAGCTCGTAGGGAGGCCCTATGTTGCTGGAGTGCCCCTCTGGAACACAGAGCCCTTCTGAGTGTTTTCTGCTGCCTGCTGGGAATGCTGGCTGGCTCCCTGTGCCAGCAGCCTAGGGGCTGGGATGGGATGCACACTCTCCCTGTGTCTGACAACTGCAGGTTCCTTTTCTGCACTGAACACTAGCAGGTATGGGAAGAAGAGATGTTGTATTGCAGAAGGGCTGAAAAAATGACAATAATTATTTTAAGCTTACAGCAGTGCTGAAATGGACAGGGAGTAGGGCCCAGGCTCTGCTGCAAAGCAGCTCTGGTTGCTTGAAAATAGATATAAGCAAGGAAATCTGTTCATCAGGCTTTAACCCACCATGCCTTCCCTGGCCTGTGAGTCCTGTGGAATGCTGCAGCCACTGCTCCCCATCATTGTTTGGAAGCACAGCACTGGGTTTTCCAGGTCTGCAGCTTTGGGTGTCCTCCCTGGTGTCACCACTCCTGTTGTGGTCTCCACCTGTGATGCTCTTCCCATCTGCTCTTGACCCCTGTAGCGTGTGAGGAGGTGGTTGGGTCTCAAAAAAGACCACATGATGGAAAAAAATTTTAGACTGGATATCAGGAAAAATTTCATTATGGAAAGGGCTGTCAAACACCGACAGGCTGCCCTAGGCAGTGATGGAGCTCCCATCCCTGGGAGGATTTAAAAGCCGTGTGGATGTGGCCCATGGGGACATGGGTCAGTGACAGGTCTAGCTTGGGGAATGGTTGGACTTGAGGATCTTAGAGGGCTTTTCCAGTCTAAAGGAATCTGTAATTCTATGAATCAGGAGGGAAACTCTGCTCCAGCAACTTGGATGCTCCAGTGCGGGTGGCAGCTTGGCTCTGACCTCTGCTACAAATAATATCCATGGGGAAAGCAAATCCCTTCCCTCCACGTTCCCGCCGTGCAGCTTTGCTAATTATTCATGAGGAGTCACTAACAGGTAAGTCATCCTGGAGCCACCAATACCCAAGCCAGGACATCCAAAGGACTTGCCCCAGCTTTTTCTGTGTGAGTTCTGTGTGATCTTATCATCAGAAGCACTTATGTCTACGGCAGAAGAGTTGAGAACCTCCTCTCAAAGAGCAAAGATGCATTTTTTTTTTTTCTTTTAAGGGATATGAAGCAAACACAAGAGTAAGAAAAATGACATTTGGAGCAATAAAGTAAGCATTTTTTTTTAGAACCACATAGTGTATATACTATTTTTTAGACTGGGCACCAGGTATAACAGAATTGTCTTTGTTCACTGGGGAGCTCTCTTCCAATTCTTTCACTTTGCTTAGTCTGCTCTGCTTTTTAATTTTTGAAGACAAATTTTTAGGAGGTTGGTTCTTTCATGTGCTATGGCTAGGCCAGGTGGTGGTTTGTACAGGAACATTTATTTAATGTTGTTTAAGGTGGAGGTGAGCGGGCTGGAGTGATGGCTCTAACTATAGAAGAGGCTTTTTTTTTTTTTTCTCCTTTAATGGTCATATTTGTTTTGTTAGATCTCTGGGAGCTGTCTCAAAATTATTAGTCCCACTGAAAACTGTACATTTTATCTCTCTTAATGAAAATTTTTATAGAACTCTATAGGTATCAGGCTGCTGCGCTACCACTGATAGTTTCAGTTAGTGCTTTTATTGTCTGCTGCTCCCTTGCAGGAGACACTTGATTTGTCTTGCCTTTTTTCAAGAATTATTAGTACTGGCTATAGTTACTCAAATCTTTTGATTAGCTAGAGACTTAAAAAAGCTGTTTATTTTTTATGGAAGGCTTCAACTCTAGAAATTGCTTTACTAATTGATTTCAGGATGGATTTTCTTGTGGCTGAGGAATTAATGCCTGCTGTGGCACTTAGATGACAAATCCTTTCCAATTGCCATATTGTGCCTGGGCTTCACTCTTGTTTTTAGGAAAACAAATAATATATCGGGCATAACTAACTGCAGTTGGGGTTTTTCTTCACATATCAGGTTCTAGCATTATTTTGCAGTATTTTTTGCAGTAACTTTCTGTTGCTGCTATTCAAATATTTCTCTGTCGCGGGACTGTGCATGAGCTAAATTAAACTGTGCATGAATAGGCTCTCCTAGTTTCTGTGTGCTTCATATTTCATTGACTGCTGTAGAGGGAAGGTCTTCAGACAGTTGTGTGTCACCTCCTGTGTTACTCTGCCTCTCTTTGTCTCTCTACAGCAGCAGCAGCAGGGGGATGTCCCCAATCTTGCAGTTTGTCATGACCGTGGGAGGCTGTTTTGCTTGCTAGCATTGGTTTGCTAAAATCATGGCTCAAAGGGTGTCTTGGCAGAGAGGGGAGGAAGTGGGACCTAAATTTTACCAGAGTTCCTGGAATAGGCTTACCTGTCTAAAAAAAACCCCAACCTGAACATAAACAACACCACGTTTTCATCTCCCAGGATGAATTCAGTCTTGGATGCTGCTCCTAGGGGACAGTTAGAGGGGCAGCCAGATGCTGGTGCTGCTGGATTTTTGGCAATAAAGGCACAAATAATTCCATGAGCAGCCCACAGGCTCACCTTTTAAAAAAGTGGGGTTTGGAGCTGGGATCTCACCTGCTCAAAAATGTTCACATGGATCTGCAAAACAGCCCTACATAACGAGGCAGAGAGGACAGTGTCTGATCTGAGTGTTTGTGGTTGCACAGTGCCTTTGGATTTTTAATCTTCACATCCTTTGGGTCTGTGATTTTAAACGGACTACATAAAACAACTTTAGAATGAGGAAGCCTTTCTGTCAGGCTTCCTTTGCAGAGGATTTGGAAAAGGTTTTTGAGAAAATCCTCTGTGGAGCAGCTGGAACTTCCCTGTTGTAAGGACTTGGAGGAGGCCTAAAGTGGCAGTGGGAACTTTTCACTTGTTAATTTCTCATGGCTTAATGGAAAGGATCTGCTCCTCTCGGAAAGGGAGAGAAAGAACTGCCACCAGCAGTAAACGTTTATCCCATTCTTTATGTGAAGTTTTCCTATTTCCCACTGGATGTGTGTAGGGATTCAGACTTGCTATCCTGCAATCAGCAGGAGAGAGAGACCTATCTGTGAGACAGAAAATTATTCAAGGAAAAGAAGAATGTTTGATCACTGCTAGCTAGTCACTCTTCTAGTCTGATTAAAGCATATGTATTCATTGCCTTGGCACTTAATGAGGAGGCAGGAGATGGCACCGAAAGTGCTACAGGATGTGCTCTGTAAGAATAGTTACCTGCGTGTGTTGTAGCTGTTAAGAGGTATTAAAAGGGTTAGGCATTGATGGCACACAAGAAAGGGAGAGAACAGTCTGTTTATTTCACTTTCAAATATACAAGTTCTTAATTTGAAGTGCAGCTCTTGACTTAGTTCTTACATTATTTATTATTATTAGACACCAATGCCTTCTCAGCATATTTATTTTGTTAAATTACACCTCTGAAATTAAATGCAGCCTCTTGTCAGCTTTAATGTTCTTCTGCCTATTCTTATAATTATTATTGATAAGAGGTGACTTTCAAGTTAACAGCCAGTGGATTGATAAGGCAGCTGTTATTATGTTACCTGAGTGCTTTTTGGAAAGCTTAGCTCAAGGGCAAACCGTGATTTCTCCAGTGTGGAATGCTGAAGCCCCAGCCTGCAGATTGCTGGCAAAAGTGGTGTTTGTGGCTGTGCTGTGCCTGGGTGACATTTGAAAAGCTGTCCCCAAACTGCACAGTCGTGTGCACCCGAAATCAGTGAGCGTGGCGGCTCTTGGGGGTGCACAGGGGGGTGCCCCCGGTGTTTATTTTTGAGTTGTCAGAGGGCTTCTGCTCCTTTTGCTTCTGCTCTTCCCTCCTGCTCTCCGAGGCCCTTCTCTTCATCCTCAGGTAGTAGATCCGGTTGGCTTCTGGGTGGTGACTTTGCAGAGGGGCATTTTGTAGATGGCTGGGTTTTCCGAGTTTATCAGCAGGAAGAGCAGCGCGGAGAGGCAGAAGGGCCAGGTGCAGACTGGCAGCCCGAGCTGGGAGGGAACAGAACAGACACGGGGGTGCACTTTGGTACCGCTTTTTGGTCTCTTTGCCTATATCTGCCTGTGGCTAAATTCTTGCATCTGGGGAGCTGGGAGGGTCTGTGTTTTCCCCGAAGGCACGGTGGCTACCGCGTGTCGATTCCGCTGCCCACACAGAGGTCTGTCGTTCACCTGGAGCGTGTGGGGCTGCACAAAGCATCTGACACTGCAGACCTCAGTCCTGCCAGAGGTGCAGCTTCAGTTTTGGTGCTGAATGGAACCTGGCACCAACACTGAAGCAACTGAACCAGGCTTCAGAGCTGTGAGGACTGCAATGAAAGCCAAGACACCCAGCTCACATGTAGACACTTGAATTCTCTAATAAAAGAGGCAAATTCTACCCTCTCTGCCCTGTAAAATGTCGTGTATTGGGATACATTCATGCATATTCACTCTGCCCAATGACTATATGTCACTGGCATCACATCCAACCCTCAGCCCTCTCTGTTCCCCCACCTCTTGACCTGAACTGAGGTCTGCCAAAAGCAAGATCACAGGGATAAAAAGTGGATGTCCTTCTTCCTGATGCCTCCCAAAAGCAGGTGTGCCTGAAGCAGCCCATATGCAGGGATCTACACAGTACGGAGAGGGTGCCAGATGAAAAAATTTAGTGCACGGAGCTGCTAGTTCTAATCCTTTTTTTCTTTTAAGTTAGTAAATCAATTTAATTAAAATATGGTTTTGCTTTAATCTCTCAAATCTTAAGAAACAAAGCCTGGCATTTCTGTCTTCACTCCTTTCTTCATTTGTCCAAATATAATAACTTTGTACCTAAGAGAAGAGTCTCACCCTCACTTTAGTTCTCATACCCAGTTCAAACTTCAATAATATCTGTGGACAGGGTTGGAGAAAGACTTTGAAAGAAGAAAATAAAAATTTAGAGCATTTGGAATTGCTGAAAGATAATGTCCAACTAAGTATTTAATCTCAAACCATATGCTGTTGCTGTAACTCATGTATACGTGCACAACCCTGTTGTGGATAACATGCTCCAAAGGTCTTTGAACTCTTGTTATCAGATATAAAGCCTTGAGGGGCACAATTCAGCTGACACAGAATTTGTACAAGACCTGCCAGCTGGCTGCAGCATTCTCATTTCAGTGTTGTCAGAGCTGACATGGAGAATTTTGAGGCCTTTCCTTAACATTACATCTGAACAAATCAAAATGCAGTTAAAACAAATAAATGAAAAAGCCCAAGTAAAACACAAAATCCCACACTTACCACAGAGAGGGCATTAGCAAGAGCTGCTCCAGAGTAGGCACAAAATAATGCTGAGAAGAGAGACCAAAGAGAGCTCAGGATGAGGAAAATGTTGCTCAATTCTCCAAAGAAAATATAAAAATTAGCAACATTGTCCAAATGCACAGCAAAATATCCTCCCAGCTACCTGGTGTGAGGATCACTGCCAGAATTCAACAAGTAGTTGAAATATCCCAAGAGGAAATGGCCTCAAGATGCACCAGGGGAGGTTTAGGTTGAATATTAGGGAAAAGTTTCTTCACACAAAGGGTTGTCCAGCCCTGGCTGGACCTGCCCAGGGCAGTGGTGGAGTTCCCATCTCTGGAGGGATTAGCAGCTGTATGGATGTGGCACCTGGGGACACGGGTTAGTGGTGGCCTTGGCAGGGCTGGAGGCATGGTTGGACTTGATGGTTTTAGAGGTATTTTCCAACCCAAATGATTCTGTGACTATATTTCATCGTATCTGCTCTGTAGAGTTGAGTGGGGAATGAAGACTATGGTTTTGTCAAGAGCAAGCAATGGTGGCATTTTTTTAATCTTTAATTTCTTTTTATTTGACATGACCTGACCCACATGCAGTGGGAATTGCAGAAATTCTCCAGCAGTGCTGGACTTCAGAAGTTCTCTGTCCTGTGGCTTCACACCACAGCCAGTTAGCTGGGAATCTCCTTGCCCCAGGATGCCAGGAATGACAGAACAGGAGGCAAGATCAAGCACCCAAGGACTAAGTCAAGGAAGGAAAAGCTACTGAGAAATCAAAAAACTGTGCTCAGGACACTGAGATAAAGATAACTGGAGCCTGGGTAAATCTTCACAGGAATGTCTTAAATGGCAAATTTCTTGTCTTAAACTCTTCCCATAGTACCTGGTTTGGGCTGCTGTTGGAGGGGGGTCTTTGGGTGCTTCGAACTGACCTGATGCAACAGCTCCCTTCTTATGACACACTTCCTCCAGTGATACATATAATAGTGAAAAGGCTGCTTCTGTGAATCTGTTGAGTTGCTAATTTGTTAAACATGCTCATGGATTAGCTTGTGTTCATTTCACAAACAGTACTTCCACCCTTTCTAGATGTTTCCACGTTATCAGAGTCTAACGCTCTTCTCTCTGTACTCGCACAATCAAGCCCAACGCTGATGCCACCAGAGAAACAGCTCTTGCACAGTACCTACTTTTGGGACAGACAGAGTGATGGCTGACTCTAAACCTGGGCTCCTCATAAGCTGCCTGGCTGCACAAATTTTTGCCTTCCTTTTATGTAAGAGGTACTCACCACAAGCAAGTGACAGCAAATGGGTCTGCCAAGTCAGGGCGTAGAACATGCCTCCGACGGCAATGCAGGCCAGGGCACAGTTGTAGTTGTGTAAGCCAAGGTAGATGCTGTCAAACGGGGATGCAATGCTCAGGGCTGCGAGACAGAGGGCAAGGCTGTGAGGTCAGGTATGAGAGGCATCTGCAGGAGGAATCTGTCATCCCTTCCTCGTGACACCGAGATGGGTTTATCTGTGCTCACACATGCACATGCAGAAAAAGGAGGAGGTCAAAGGAGGCTCATTATTTTGGACCTCTGATAATGTCCCTGCGGTGGAATTTGGCCCAGTCTCAAGGGTTTGATTCAGACAAAACTTTCTGTATATTCACTGGGTGTGATGTATCCGCACACACAGGTGGAGGATCCAGCCAAAGTGTGGGAGAACCTTCTGACCTGGGTGTCCTCCTTGCAGAAAGCTGTGCTCACACACACTGTTTAAACCTCATACATACCCTGATTTTGAATATCAGAGGCACAACTGCATGTCTTTGTGGGAACGAGCAGAGTTTTCCACCTCTTCCTAGTGACCTTTGCGAGATGCGGTCTAGTTACTAGAGGTGGTCACTTAATCTGTGCAGTGGAAATTCTCCACGGGGATGGGAGCTGAGGGTCTGCTTCAAATCAGACCTCTCAGAAACTTCTGCAGGATTTCTCATGGGCTTCAGGAGCATCAATGAAAAGGAGAGCTCAACATGTAGTGTACAGGCCACCTTCCTAACATGTGTAAGATTAATGCATTTCCTGCTATGTCGTCCTCATCTGTCCTCTGTTTTATCCCCAGAAACTTTCCCCTGACCTTTCCCTTCTAGATTGAGTGTCACACCTGTACAAGACCTTCCATAGGCTATTAGTCATACAAATTGTGGACAATTTTGTTTAAAAACACAGATAAAAGACAGCTCACATCTTGTAAAGAGTGCTTCAGAGCCCAGAGCACTTGTTGGATCGCTGCCTTTTCCAAGGAATCAGACTACACTTATTCCATCATCTGTTTTTATTAAAATCAGTCACTCAAGTGGCATTAATGTTCTCTAACCTCTAGGGTCTGCTTCATGTCTCTTGATATTGTTTCTCTCTGGTTAGTGGAGAGACAGGACATTTTCAGTGGCAGTAATTTAGGTATTTTGACAAATCCACAGTAGGACTGAGAAAACTGCATCCCAGAAAAGTCTTTCTTTTCCTTGGCTGATTAGTTCTGAGGCAGACCTTTGCTTTTGGTCATCATTTAAAGCAATTATGGTGGCAAGAGATCAGTTCTGAAACACTTACTTTAGGTTTCCTTATGATCTCCATGGGATTTATCACATCCAGTGGCTGGAGGGTTAAGCAAGGTGGAACAAGCCACTTGCCTGAGTAACAAATCAAATGCAAAGTTCAAAGAAAACCTGCTTCTGTTCTTACCTTCACTGTGTTGTGTGACCTTTAGTAAGAGCTTTCAAATTTAGGGACATTTGAAAAATGAGAGTGTTGTCCCAACTGCTGCCACGCCAACACAACTGTAGAGTCTGGGCAGAATCTGGCTTGGATCAAGACACCTGGGTTGCAAAAATGATTTGGTCAGTATTTCTTACCTGCAAACATCCCCACGGCTGATCCGATTGCAGCATGTAAACAAATCAGTGGGGAGGAGACAAGCAGAGCCACGAGGAAAATGCCTCCAGTCCAGGGGTTTCCACAACCATACACTTGACCAACACCAACTGGGATGGATTGTAAGAGCTGCAGCAGGAGGCAGAAAAGGGCTTGTTATTGTCTGACTGTGCCCTGAGGAACACAGCCAATACTTTGTCCAAGCTATTGGCTGAAAAGGGAAGGAAGGAACCCCGGCTCTGAGTTGGACTCTGAGTAAGTCATAGAGTCATAGAATATTTTGGGTTGGAAGGGACCTTAGAGATCATCTCATTCCACCCCCTGCCATGGGCAGGGACACCTACCACTAGACCAGGTGCCTCCAAGCTCCATCCAGCCTGGCCTTGGACACTTCCACGTATGGGTCATCCACAGCTTCTCTGGGCAACTTGTGCCAGAGCCTCCCCACCCTTACAGGGAAGAGGTTTTTTCCGTATGTCTAATCTAAACCTTTTCTCTTTTAACCTGAAGCCAGTTCTCCTTGGGCAGAATGGCTTCAAACATCCCTCCAGGCTCTTGTAAATAGTCTCCCTCCATCTTTCCTATACAATCTCTCCCAGTATTGGAAGGCCTTAGTTAGGTCACCACAAAGCCTTATCTTTTTCCAGGNTGACCCAGGTGCAGCTCTAACACTTGGCCTTGTTAAACCTCATCAGATTCCCATGGGCCACTTCTCCAGCCTGTCCAGATCCCTCTGGATGTCATCCCATCCTCCAGGTGTGTCAGCTGCACCTCTCAGCCTGGTGTCATCTGCAAATTTGCTGAGGGTGCCCCCGATCCCTTTGTGTCATTAATGAAGATATTCAAAAACACTGGTGTCCATGTGGAGCCCTGAGGGACACCACCTGCCCCTGATGTCCACTGGGACTCTGAGCCATTAACAGCAACCCTCTGGATCAGTTACCCTTGTTCTCCTTTGGGAAGGAGACCCTCCAGAGCTAGAGCTAGATATGAGGGGACTGGGTATAAATGAGTTTCTGTCACTTTTAAATCTTGATGTGTCCTCTGAATTTTCATATTGCCACTGACTATACTGTTGATGTTTTTTAACCATATCTGGACAGCAGGACGGCATATCCAGATGTGTGCTGGATGTACACTCCAGACTTGTTTTGGGACAACCCAAGTTTGAGTGGAATGAGGGCCTGAAGTTCTCTGTTCTCTCAGGCTCCACCAGCCTTTCCGCTGGACCAACAAGGACTGTCCCTGGGGATCCTGTGGCACTGCTCTCTTTGCACAGAACCCAGCCATGTGTTTCTGTGAATTGCTCCTGACTCATTCTGACCCACGTGAAAGTGTCCTCCAGAGGTGAACGCCCTCCTGCTCACCTTTTCAGTGAAATACCATAAACGTGGAGGTGTGAAGCTTACCAGTGGCACATTGATAGCAGACCAGGTGATATTGGGCACTGCAGCTACAGGCTTGATGAGAGTTGTGGGGAAGAAGGGGTTGTAGTGTCCTGTGGCTGCCAGGTACAGGGTCACCGCAATGTTGAAGGGCAGAGTGAGAACAGGAAGGTCCCATTTGCTGAAGATGGATCCCAAAGCACTGGACAGGACTGGGCTGAGAACAGGAGAAGAAATACAAATATAACTTGTTCATCAGAATTTATAGTGGTGAAGCAGCCTGCTTCTTTGTTCATAAAATGGTAATTTTGGCAAACAAAAGCCAGTACAGTTCCTTGTAGCAACTCCAGGTGGTGAATACCTTAATACCTTAATCTGCATCAAACAAAGAGTTGTAGAAAGCTGTTAATCTTTTGGAAAAAAATACTCTCATGCATGCATCCAATACAGCATTTGGGCATGGACAGAGACAGCCAATCTGACTTCCTATTCAGTTGAAAATTTGAACAAGAAACAGAAAAGGAAATTTTGGGAATGTCACGTGAAGAACTCTGGAGAACTTTCGGTGGTCTAAAAAAGCTGCTGTCTTGAGGAGGCAAGAGGGAGTTGGAAATTACCCAATTTGCCTTTTTTTTGTTTGTTTCGTTTTTGTTTAAACAGTTTGAAAGGTATCAGGAGATGGCTCTGGAAGAGAAATGAAGCAGAACAGGTGATCAAAGGAGATGGAAAATCTTCCATTAAGAAAGATGGAAACATTTACTATATTAGACACTATTTTTGGGGACTGTGAGGCCCAACAGAGTGTAAGATGGAGCCACCACTGTAGCAGAGCTGGGAAAGGTGTTGGTACCAAACTTCACTCAGACCTTGATTGATGTCACTGTGTGCTGCCCAGGTAACATCCAAAATCATACAGCATTTTCTGAAAACTGAGACATATTTTTAAAAAGCTTGATTGAATATTTTTAGCATGTAAAGTATTTGGGATGAGACTCAACCTAGAGTCAGAACACAAAAAACCATGTAAACCTTGAAACACCATGACCTTTCCCAAAGTTCTTGTCTGTAGAACCTGGGATATAAATTTTGCCTGATCTACTTTCCTCGGGGCATTTCCACACAGCCTGATTTCCACTTGGAAATCCTTTATGTGTGTCCTACATGAAGGATTTTATGGGAGCATATTGTCAAGGTAATATCTGATTTTCATGGGGCCCAGAAAGCTTGAGGAAGAGAGCAAATGGGCAATCCATGGTGGAAATGGCCTGTGTTCTCCTTCCAGCTGAGCTCTTCTGAAAGAGGTGGGCTGAATAGCTCTTACGCTCAACTCCAAGTAGCAGTGAACATTACAGTTTATAAAAAATCAATTTAAAGACTTTAATTTTTCAAGGAGCTGCATTTGATCCCTAGAAGGTCATTAAGCTGGTTATAATATAAAATGACCCCACCCAAATTATTTGACATTCAAAAGCAACATCTTGTGTCCTGCTGTACAGATACTGTCAGTGGGAAAAATGCTTTGTTCTCCCTGTGTAATCTTAGATGAAGCCTATTCTTTTTTTGACAAGTTTGGTTCCCAAAGGAGTTTACAGATTTCCTTGCTTCCAGCTGTAGGAAAAAAAAAAATCCGTACTTCAGTGAAAATGGTGTCCTAATTTCTGGGCTGAAATACAAAGCTTCTGTCACTTACACATCTTGTCAGGAAAAAAGGAAACAGTTAAATAAATGCTGACTTCTAAAGCTGAAATTCAAAGTAACGGTTAAAAAATCACAGAAGTGTCTGATTTTAAAATATTTCAGCTCTACCCTCAAGTCTTGTGAACTAAACAATGAAGAAAATTTTGAACAAAAAGCCTCAAGGAATTCTGGTAGATAAGACAAACTAAACATTCTTGCAACATGTCCTGGATTATGAGAGATTGCTATAAAATGACCTTTGCTGAGAATGACTAAAGAAATGAAATATAAAACAAATCTGATCTAAAAAGCAGTGAAAATCCAATAATGGCTTGCATCTTACTGTTACAGTGATTAAAATGTGGCTATTAAATTAATTTCAGTAAAGGCTGTTAAATAGATTCTGCAGTGCTGTTCAGATCCATATTTAAAAATGGCAAAATTTAATCCTGGAAGGACATAGCCTGTCCTTTGGAGCTACTTGGAGGAATTAATTTTGCTCATGACTGGTTGCATATCTGAGAAGGGGAATATTGAATCCAGGATGAGCACAGGGTTGATTCAGGGCCTGGATGAGGGAGAAGCGTTGTGGTTTTGGGCGCAGTGACCTCCGGCCCACGTGTGTCCTGCTGCTGAGGGCCATTTCCAGAGGATTGGGGTGGGGCTGCTTTGCCTGTGAGCTATAATCAATATTTCTGTGCTTTCAACTCCTACCACATCCCCCACAAGCTCTGTGTCGATGAACACAGCTCTCCAGTGCCATCAAGCCTGGAGTTACTGGTGAAGGGCAGAGCGGGCCTCAAGCTGTCTAAGCTGTTTGTAGCCAGACCCATCCTTTGAGAACTGTCCCTAGGAGGAGCAGTGGCACCTACCAGGCCATTGATATCACTGCCACAGGGGGGAGAAGCCACCAGTAGTAATCCCCTTTGTCAGAGTAGACGGCCATGAGCAGCCCCACCAGGATCCCGTTGTAGCCGTGCAGCCCTGCTGCGATGGACGACCTGTGATGGAAACAACTGCGAGGTAGAAAGCTGTGCTGAAGGTGGCCCATCACTGGGACCCACTGAAATGCAATTTTAGGTGTCCTGCCCCTGGTGAAGGGATGAAAAAACAGTGAGATTACTGATGTGCTGCCTTGCAGTGGTGTGTGGAAGGGGAAGGTTTGGGGACTGCTGGATGATGATGGTCTAGGGGAGTCCTTGTTATTCAAAGGACCTGCATGGTTGTGACAACAGCTATCAGGGAGAGAGAACTGTCTGTTTTCAGGAAGACAGACAGCCACGGGGACAGGCCAGCTCTTCTTGGGCCACAGCTGTGTCTTCACCTGAGTCTTCTGTCCCTAACAAGGGGCAGTGACCCATCAGTGGGCCCTGATCACAACCATCACAACATATCACAACCATCAATTTTTTTTAAGTGCATGAGGACACAAGGTGCCACCTACCTGTCCTGGCTGAGGGCCAGCGCAGTTAAAGTGGACACAGTGGTTCCAGTGCAGCCCGTGAGCATCCACCAGGGGCTCTGGACAAAAAGCCCCACCAAAACGATCAGCCCGCTGAGAGGGTTGTTGACAAACATCACCTGAGAGGTCCCTCGCAAGATCCAGTCCACCAGCTGAACCATTAAGGGCTTGTCTGGAGGAGATCAAAGGAAAACAGTGTCAAAAAGGCATAATTTTAGCAAAGCACAATCTCTGCAGCCCCTTTCTGGGCACAGAATGGAGGTGAGGTGTTGACAGTTCTGTAAAACAAGTCTCTGATTAGTTTTTGTCTCTTATTTTGTGTCTGGCACTTGAGAACTAATAGGGATGGACTGGGGACTGCTGTGAAATTCATGGAGGGACAGACAAAGAAGTGATTTATTTGTGGTGGTCAGAGAATAGTCAAAGGATTACTAACATGGTAGATCACTTCAGGTTCTGCTCTAAACTTGATAAGGAGACAGACTCTTTTTGGTGTATAGTTCAAATCCAGAGAGTGACTCTGAAACTACTTTGTATGTATATAGGGAAATATGAAAAGGAAGAAATTTTGCTGTTTTAGGAAGAAAATCAGCAACCCTGAACAGGGAGGTATGGTGGATATAGGAGATGGTGTCAAAGGTGTCTAAAAAGTATTTTGAGAGCTAAAGAACCTAAATTAGAAAACAGTAATTATAGCTTGGACTGTACTCAGGGCAAAGAGGCATTTCCAGAGGACAAAGAGTTATTGCTCTTTAGAGGAGGTTATTGAACCTGGGCAGAGCAAGCAGACACCAAGCACAGACACCTCAGGTGAGTGCAGGGGGAAGATGGGATGAGGCCACTGCAATAACTTTTTGCTGCTGGTTCTCCTACTGCAAATTGACTTGAATTCTTCTTCTGCCTCTCTTCTGGGAAAACTGCAACCATTTCTGAACCACTGTATGTTATTAAAGGATGGTGCAAGGAGAATGGACAGGAAAGGGGAGCTGCTTGCATGTGCAAGATGTTCATGAAATGTGCATGTGTAACTTTTATCTTCTTCAAGATTTGAAATTAATTGTGTTAATTAGATTGTTCATTAGATGCAGCGTAAGGTGCCACGTTTCTTTCTGAAGATGGGCAATGACTTATTACCAAGAACTCCTTCCAGGCAGGGTTAAGGAGGAGGAATGAGGAGAAGGATGAGGAGGAAGGGGTTCCTTAGAGAAAAATGGCCAGGCTTGTCTGAATTAATTTTAATTAGTATTTGGTGTTGAGCTATGCAACAGGCATCAGCAATAGTTTCAGACACAAGTATTAGCTGCAACAATTCAAATATAACCAGAGGACAGTGGCCAAAGCTTTCCAGAACACTGAGTAAGAAAAGCTGTCTACAAAGCGTGGACCACTGTAGTAAAGAGAAAGGAGGAGGAGATATTCTCCTGTGTCTGGGGATCACACTGGCCTGGCTGTAAATGGCTGTCTCCTATTTCTCTCCTGTTCCTGGAGCTGTACTGCTAACAACCCCAGCCTTGACAGAGGGCCCACAGTCTTACACAGCCTCTCAAACCCTCATTCCCAGTAATTATGGGTAGCTTGGACTGTCTGCTCATGCGTTGTTCCTGTCTGGACAGTGAACCTTTGGGATCAGTCTGGGCTTCTATTTCATGGCATTGTAACACCCGCAGTGCTTACTGCTCCCCCAAGGCTGGCAACTCAAGAGCCTCTGCATCTATCAGGAGGCAATTCCCCATCATCAGCCCACAAGTGGATGAGAGGCAGTGGCTGATCCAAGGCTGTTACAGATGAGACTCAATTCCCAGCCCTGACGTGTGGTTCTGGGCACTGCTGTGTGAGACGTGGTAATAATGACATGTAACTGATTAAGTGTGAAAGACATCCTAGGACTGTGCCAAATTTTGTACGCAACCATGGTGATGGCCAGAAGATGCAGTGAGATTTTCTTCCTGAGAGTGAGATAATTAAAAGGCCAGAGTTTGTAATGAGCTTGGACCATGCTCTGCCTCAGAGGGTTGGAAATATGGATATCCCCAACCAGAGATCTCCAAACACATCCTTCTGCTTACTTTTCATCCACTCTCCATATTCCTTCATTTCTCCTGTGAGATACCCAAAACCATGGTGAATCCAATTTCCATGTCTCCACAGCAGGTCCTGGGCTCTCGGCATCTCCTTCTCATAGAGCTCCCTCTCCCCGGGATGTTCAGTCACAACGATCTCACCGAGGTCCATCTTCTTTTGGGTGATGGTAAAGGATGACTGGAAATCACAGAGACAAAGTCTTAGGCAAACCTTTTGGGTTGGGGCCTGACAACCTCCTGAACACAGTGGTGATATGTTTTATCAAAGAGGGGATGTTTATGGAGAAGGAATCTGACAGATCCATAGCTGGGAGTGGTGTGTGGGGACCAGGCAGTGCCCTGCTGCTGTCATGGGGCTGTGGCACAGAGCTGCAGGGGGAAAGAGGGATGTGGCATGGGTGCCTTGCAGCATCCCACCCTCACTCCAGCTCCTGATGCAGCCTGTGACAAGCTGCTGGTTGGACAAGGGAGCTGACATCTGCCAAAAATCTGAGTAGTACCTGTGTATTGACCATGCTTGGCTGAGCGCAGCTACTGAGCTCCCTAAGAAGGGAGCCTGCTGATGTTTGTCCAGCAGTGAGCTGGAGGGAAGCAATGCAAATTGCCGGGACAGCAGCAGAGAGTAGAGGACAAGAAAACAGAAGAGAAGAGTCTGAATTGTATGTCCTTTTTGGTGTTTTGAATTGGTGCTTTTGTATATCACCAGAAATCTACGATGCTCCTCATTCCACATCTGCTTTTGATAGACCATCAAGAGCAACCTGGGGTAGCATCAAAGCGTGGCACAGAAATCAGCATCCACATGTGGCTTTTGACAAGGATAAGAACATTGGCTCAGGGCTGCGTGCTCCTTAGTCAGCAGGTGAATATTCAGCAAGAGTAGGGGTTTATTAATCTTCCAATTACACTTGAGGGGCCTTGCTCATTAAAAAGTCTATTACCATATAAAGGCTAAAGAGAAAATACACAAATACACTGCACTGCAGCATGGTGAGCTACGCTGCAGATCACACCCTCAAAATTGCATCCCTGCTGCCTGAGGGAGCCTGGCATCAGCTGTGGGATTTGCTCTGGTGATTTTGATATAGTGTGGCTGGGTTTCTTCTAGGTGTTGCCCCAAAGTGGACTGTGCTGCGAAGGGCTTGCCCCCTGTTTAGTGGAATATGGGCACCATCTTCTGGTGGGAGCCTGTTTTTGGGCAGCTCAGACAGGCTGGCTGTCAGCGTTGGAGCCCACAGCAGCAGCAGGAAGGGATGCTCGGCAGCAGGAAAGGCTGCTTTGCAGAGAGGAACACTGACAGGCAGACGGCAAAAATACCGGTGGCTCTGAATGCTTTCAGAAGAAGGTCCTGGAGCACCAAAAGCTGCTTTCCCTCTGCCCCTGGCAGCGCGATGCTGAGCGCAGCCCCGCACACGCGTTGCGCAGCGCCTGTTCCCCAGTGCTCTGGCTCTCTCTGCCGGCAGCTCGTCCCCACGGCAGCGAGAGCCTTTGGGATGACCTTCAGCAGCGACATCAGCCTGGGGAGGGCTGCGCCGGCCAGAGAGGCTGTTGTGTGAAACCGTGTCAGCAAAATTGAGCATCACTCAATTTCTTCGTGCCTAAGGGAGGAGGATTATAGAAGGTGTTAAATGGTCTAAAACAAAAACAACAACAAAAAAATGGTTGTGCAAGGAATAGACACCTGCAAACCTTGAATCAGATAATCAGGGAATGGTTTGGGTTGGAAGAAACCTAAGAGCCCATCTCATTCCACCCCCTGCCATGGGCAGGGACACCTTCCACTAGCCCAGGCTGCTCCAAGCCCTGTCCAACCTGGCCTTGGACACTTCCAGGCGTGGGGCAGCCACAGCTTCTCTGGGCACCCTGTACAACAGTCTCACAGACAAGACTTTCTTCCTTATATCTAACTTAAATCTCCCCTGTTTTAGTTTAAAATCANAACAAAAACAACAACAAAAAAATGGTTGTGCAAGGAATAGACACCTGCAAACCTTGAATCAGATAATCAGGGAATGGTTTGGGTTGGAAGAAACCTAAGAGCCCATCTCATTCCACCCCCTGCCATGGGCAGGGACACCTTCCACTAGCCCAGGCTGCTCCAAGCCCTGTCCAACCTGGCCTTGGACACTTCCAGGCGTGGGGCAGCCACAGCTTCTCTGGGCACCCTGTACAACAGTCTCACAGACAAGACTTTCTTCCTTATATCTAACTTAAATCTCCCCTGTTTTAGTTTAAAATCATCCCCCCTTGTCCTCTCCCTCCATCCCTCGTCCAAAGTCCTTCTCCAGCTCTCCTGGAGCCCCTTTAGGCACTGGCAGGGGCACTGAGTTCTCCCTGGAGGCTTCTTTTCTCCAAGCTGAACAATCCCAGCTCTCCCAGGCTGGGTCCAGAGCAGAGGGGCTTCAGGCTGTGCCCAGGGGTGTTTCATGGGGTTGTAAACAGAGAGGTTTTGAGGTTCTGCAAAGCTGTGCTCAGTGCAGGTACAAGCAAGGAGCAAAAGAAGAGTGGGGGACTGGTTTTATTATCCTTCTTTGTTTTCTGATCTGTTATCTGATTCTGGCCAGAAGCTGAGTCCAGTCCCTGGTTTCAGTTTAAGGCAGCCTTGGTGACTGTCATTTTTGGCTATTCCTTGTGGCTAGACAGGAAGACTTTGGTGTAGGGAACACTGAGCTGGAGTTCCCCTTCTCCTCCCATGTGTCCTCTAGCCTGAAGGAATTTGCAGTGGTTAGATATCGGGAACTTGCATCCCTCTGAGGTAGGAAGAGGCCAGGTCCTACTGGAAAACCATATATTTGTGCCTGGATGTATCCCATGAGCAGTGGGCCTTTGTAAGATGCGTATTTTCCTTGGGTGTAGCTCTGGGCACCTCCAGGTGGAAGTCAGGCCATCTTAGCCCACAGCTGCCAACAGGAAGTTCCTGCTATTCCCATGGACACCTCAACCTGGGTGCTCTACTGAGGGCACCCAATAATTTTTGGGAGGGACATTGGGTCTGAAATCAAGAGCAGAGAAGAGACTCCAGAGCAATGCCAGACCAGCACCTGCCTGTCCTGGAGGCTGCTTTTCCTCCGGAGGCTGATGGTCATATTTAGCAATTGATGTGGTAACAGAGAGAACTCTCTGGTGAACACAAGACCAGGCTGCCCAGAGCAGTGCTGCAATCCTCATCCCTAGAAGTGATCAAAAGCGGTGTGGATGTGGCACTTGGGGACATGGGTTGGTGGTGACCTTGGCAGTGCTGGGTTATTGTTGGACTTGATGATCTTAGAGGGCTTTTCCAACCTAAACAAGTCTGTGATTCTGTGATCCTATTCCGTTTTGTCTGCTTTGTTTATTTGCTCATGTTCTTCCTGCAGACTTTTCCAAAGGGTTTCAGGGGGTGAGGTAGGCCCAGAAGGCTGCACTGGATCCGTGTAAAGGAGACTGGAACTTCTCTTATGGTCTCGAAGCCTTAGGGATGCCCCAATAAAGCTGTCCCTTAGCTGTGAACAGCAACCACCAAGAGCTGTGCAGTACAGCTGTTACCAGCAGGGAGAATAAACGCCAGGGGGTTGTGTCTAAGTCATCACAGCACATGAAAAGCTTATGTTCATTTTAAACCCCACCAGGAAAAATTACTTGTGGGTTTTACAGAGCTGAAACATGACTTCAGAGCTTCTAAACCCTGTACTTACAAGACTGCGCAGCTCAATTCCCTCTGAAACTGAGATGTGGGACCTGTGTATTTTTAAAATTCTTGTCTTGCTCACATCATTTAACTGTCAGGGGTTAAGGGCAATGTCGTCATATTACACCCCTTTGCAGTCAATTCCTCTCTGTAGAGAGAAACTAGTATCTCCAGAGAGCGATTGGTATCTCTTTTTCCTAATATACCTAGCTGAGCTGTGAAAAAGAAGGGAAAAATAAAGGGTGTTCTGCCTCTCTTTTCCCACTGGCTGCAGAGAGAGCCTGGTGGCTGAGCTTTTAGAGGTCTGTTTGCAGGCAAGAAAAGTTCCAGCCTAAGAGATTTTGCCAAGGTCAACCTTGAAGTTTTTGGAAGTGGGATCTGTAGTCCCAGGCTAGTGCTTTTACATCACTGAGCCATCTGTAACAGGCCTGTAATCTACATCAAGTCGGTCATCGAAGTTCTGGGACTAGAAAAAAACCAAAAACCAAACTAGCCCCTTTTTATGATTCCAGTTTGCTTTTTTCTTGTGGACTGGAAGGGAACTAAGTCTCATCTTGAATGGAGCACACTCACCCTCCTCAGATGGGAAGGCAGCCTGGGGCATGGCTGGAGGAGAAGGCTGAAGAATTACCAAATTTGGGGGGAAAGATGTAGTGCAAAAAAAAAAAAAAAAAAGAGATATGGGGATGCTGAAAGCTTTTGTGGTGAATTGTGGGGCTTTACATAAGAACAGCCCGAGGGGCTGCGACAGCTGAGTAAGATCCTGGAGGGCTGTGATGGGTGCAGTGATCCCTGCAGGATCATTTCACCCTGGAAAAACACGGTTTCTTCGCAGAGAGCACCTGTCAGTCTATCGGCTGGTGCTCAGTGGTACAGGCTGCATGAATAATAGAGAAATCATTTGAACAATTATCTAATTAAGGCTAATGAGAGCCTGAATCACTTATGGCACACCTAGGGCTGATGAGGAATTCCTTGAGAAAGGGCCTTTTGTTAGCAAACACCGATTCATCAGTGTGGTAATGAGCAGTCCTGCTTGTTAAGAACATTTTGCAGACTGCAGGGTAGTGCCAGGTGGTTGGGACTCACCTCCAGACCTACCTGTGCCTGCTCATCCCCCAGCAGACAGCTGCTGCAGCCTGCTTTTGAGGCACAGGGTGCTGACAGCACAGAGATGTGTATTTTTTAAGCCTCCCCAGATCGAGCTCTGGGTTTCTCTTTGGCTCATGCTGCTAAAGAAAACGTTCCCAGCATAGCACCATCACACAGCTTGCAGCGCTCTGGTGGCCTCATGCAAGGAATAAAACCACCAATTTTTTGGTCAGAATGGTGAGATGCATGACCAGCGTGATGGGTGACGAGTAACACTTGAGCCAACTTTTCTACAGGACTGCTGTTTGTGTTTGGAGCTTGGCCTTGTGCTAAGGTATCTGAAGCCAAGCCTGGATAATTTATCTTTCCCCTTCTGTGCTGAAAGCACAGTCGTCAAACATGCTGACTTCAAGGGATGTGGCCTCACCAGGGCCTTGAAAAGAAACAGCTCGCAAAAGCACATTTCTCTCATAAGAAGCCATAAAGGAAGAGAGAAGAAATACCATGTACAGCTAGAGGGAAAAACTTTGGGATGGTGACAGAATGCTTGGCTGAGTTGTAATGACTTTACCAAGTGAGGCTCTACCAGGGATCAACCTGTGATGTTGGAAGCAGATGAATAAAGCAGGGCATTTCAGAACAGTCACTGAGGATGAATGCAGCACAGTTTCTGAGAGCAGGTACGAAACCCTTAGCCACAGACCTTTAAAATAAGAAAAAAAGAACAAAAAACCAACCAAACAACCAAACAAAAAACACCCAAAACGAAAACAAGGAAAAAAAATGCTCAGGTGACCTTGTTTCCTTTCACAGGCTATAAATGAAGCTACATCCCAGAGCAGTTCTGCCATATCTGTATAAGCACAACTACAACAATTAGCAATTGGGATAGTTTATTGGGGCTAACTATGACTCTTACATCATTATTTAGATAATTGGCTTTTACAATGAGGTCTTGGAGTCTTTCTGTGCCTTCCTTTCCCAGTCTCTGTACTATGAAATGCAATACTTTGCTCCAAGGCAAAAGTTTACTACTTCTTCTTTCCCCCTCTGCTGCAGCAGTATCTCCCACTCTGCCAGTGGAGGCTCAGAGTTTATTTAATGGATTTTACTCGTGTCTGTGGTAGAAGCTGTGCTGGCACCACTTGTGTTTGGATTGCCTGTACACCTACAGTCACAAACACACATGCACGTGTGTGTAACTGCGAAGGAGGAGGCTTTGGCTTCCTTACCACGGGTCTCCTGAATGGTGTTGTTAGAAAGGGATTCATGGACTCATAAAATGGTTTGGGTTGAAAGGGACATCCTGTCCCACCCTCTGCCATAGGCAGGGACACCTTCCAGGCCTTAGACACTACCAGGGATGGGGCAGCCACATCTTCTCTGGGCAACCTGTGCCAGGGCCTCACCACCCTCAGAGGGAATAATTTATTTTAAATATTTTATCTAACTCTAGTTCTGTTCCTCTTGACTCCCTATAACCGTTTACAGGCTTATAGTCATGTCACCTCTCCATGGCTGGCATGGAATGATCAGTACCATCTCCATGGAGATCACCCAGGTGTGTGGAACACCATCATTGGGATGGGATGGATTTACTTCCAGAAGTGTCTACCTCATCCTTTTAGTGACACAGAGAGACTGAGATGGGACCTTCGAGGGTTGGTATGTGCAGTGTGAATGTCTGTACCTGAGCATCTTGACTTCCAGTGAAGAGCTGGTCAATGTATGCATCTAGAGCATGATTCATCCTCTCCCATCCTACACAGATGAATCATGTCCCAAATCCTGTCACATTTTCTGTCTATAATGGGAAAGACAGACAGCTCGGATGCACACAGCTGCACCGCGTGTACACAGGGAGAGGGGTGATGAGTCTCAGCTAAATGACTGTCCTAAGGTTATTCAGGAAATCTGTAGCTCACTGGGATATCAAACAAGGACACCTTCATGTTTGAACTGAGTGCCTCATATGTGAAGAATTTTCAAAACGCTGTTTTTTAATAATAAAAGTAGTCAGGTCAGGTAGATATTTTAAGACACAAAAATCCTGTTTTCCTGCATATGGTTTCAGTTATAAAACCAGAAGGGAAAACAAGTAGAGAAAATATGAAATATAAAAACTGTAGCTTCTAAACAGAATGTTTTTCAAAGGTTTCCATGAGGTGTTGGCTGTTCGGCAAAGCAGACTGTAAAACAATTTTACAAGCCACATTTATTCTAAGAGCTCCACTTATTGAAGTACAATTCAAACTCTTGTTCTGCCGGCCAAGTTCTATAAATTAAACACTTGTCCAATAACACATACCTCTCCACTGTTTCTTTTTGGCTTTTTGTGTTTGTGCATCTCTCTCACTCTTTTTTCTTTTTTTTTTTTTTATTTGCAAATGGAAACAAAAAAGGTTTGCTTGTTTTAGGAATGGATTTAAGAAGCAGAGCAGTAAAAGTAAAAATAAGGTGAGGAAAAAGAAAACAGGTCAACAGACTAAAATGAGACTTTTGTTCCATTATTTTGCATCCTGCTGACACTGATTTACAACTAGAGCTAAATCTGTGGTGTGAAGCTGTGTGATGTCAAACATGCAACTAAGGTTGTGCCTCTGGACGTTATGAGAAACCAGCCAGGTGGCAGCTCAGAAGGGAGGTTGGGTGTGCGTCCTGCCTTCAGAGAGAACCCAATGTCCCTCCCTTCCCTAAAGTGTTATGGCCTTAGAGATGTGACCATCACCAGGACCAGCCTTTTCTTACAAGAGAAGGGACAGGGAAGGTGTGAGATATCCTGTCTGATCTGGAGCAGGAATGGACCTGCAGATATGTCAAGGAAAAGCCCTGCAAGTAGTGCTCCTGGGCTCACTATGCCTTCCCTTTCCCACCTTTTTTCCTGTTTCTCTCTGCTGTAACCCATCTTCAGCTCTCGCTGCTCTTTCAGTTTGGTCTAGAGCCTCATGCCCAGGCTGTGTCTAAATCTTGAAGATTCTTTCATTGAATCATAAAGGTTGGAAAAAACCTCCAAGATTATCAAGTTCAAACTTTGACTGATCCCACCTTCTCACCCAGACCAGAGCACTGAGTTCCATGACAAGTTGTTCCTTGGACACCTCCAATGTTTAGCAACCCTTTCCATGAAGAGTTGCTGTGTCCTCTTGTCCTGTCAAATCACTTCTCCTTTAGCACAGGATCTGTCCAGGTGGTCACACCTGCCCTGTGGTGTCAGCATCTTCCTGAGTTTCACTTTGGTGTGACCCCCTGTCTTTCTCCTCCACACAGACCATGAGCTGCATGCCTTCACCTTCAGAACCAGTCACTGCTCCGTCTCATCAGGAGGGAAAAATTAACTCCTACATCCCATAACACTGCCTCTACTTGGCAGAAGTATGTCTAAAGGTCCTCTCCTGTGGTGCAAAGCTCAGACATCTTAACATGAATTCCAAAGAAATTAGTGCCTTCTCTAATCCAGAGAGTAGTGAGGTGGGAATAATACAGCAAGAGACTGGACAATATCTCTGCTTTCTTATTAATTCACAGTAGAAACTTGGGTAAGTCAGCTACTGAATGTCTCTCATCAATTCAGAGGTGACCTCTTAAATGAGAATAAATCCTTTTAACTCGCTACAGTGATTCAAGGTCTTACTCTGTAAGGCTTGAGTGTGACGGACATGGGCAGCCAAAAGTGAATCAGTTTGGAGCTGCCAGAGAAATTACTGTTCTTTGTTGAAAGCTACCTTCTGCTGGGCTGAGATACTATAACAGATGGGTGTGAAAGAGAGGACAGGGAAGGAAATGTGCCTTAGGACATTTTAGTGTGGAAGAAAGCAGATTTAATTTAGCTTCTGCCAAAGGTGATTTTAGGCAGCCTGTTCATGTTGCAGTAAGGTTGGAGGCAGTCCTGTGGTCAGTCTCAAAGGCTGGGGGCTGAACAAAAGGTGATAGGGACATTAGCTCCTTCAGAGAGGCAGTGGTTAAGGGTGATGATTCCTGCTTCAGCTGCCCACCCAATCTGCAAGAGCTCAAAGAGGACTTTTTCTGGTTTCCTATGTGGCTGCTTAGGTGGTGCCATGTGGTTTTCTCACATCAGGAAGCATGAAGAACAAGGCAGGGTTGGAGCATCCATGACTCCATCACTGCTCTGCAGGGAGAGGTGATTGGTGATCTGCAACACCTGTGCTCCAAGACCAAACGACTGATGTTAGCACACATCAAGAAACCTTGTTTATTCTATGCAAAGTTTCCTTGTTGCTAAACCTGTAAGCTCTTCATCTGGGGTTGGATATCCTGTACAAGCCTTGGGGAGCTGGCAAAACCCCTTCATTTTGGTGTGAAATACGCTGCTGGCTTTTTGTAGCCTATCTTAGCAAAGCTTTGCCTGTAAATATTTTAACTGCAAGTACAATCACATGGTGTCTGCTGTTCCTAGGCTGATCCAGCTGAATACCGGGCTGTCTTTAGCAATGCATGGTAGAGCACAGGCTGTAAAGTGCTAGGTGCTGTTCACAGTGAATTAAAATGTCAGAGCTTGGCCATTATTTGGTTAATCTTGGGGCAAAGCACTCAGCATTTTAATATGGTAACCGTAAAGGCATTTCTCCATATAGTTCACATTGCTTGCTCTTTAGTAGAAAGTTAATGGGGATTTTCTTTTTTAGATAGCAACAATTTATCATGTGTTTCCCTGGTAACTACAACATCGTGAACCTTCCTTGAAAACTCCGTTGGGATTCCTGCAATGTTTGTGAGCATAATAAATGGTAAGTGTAAGGCAAACCCATTGAATCGCTTCATTTTAAATTCTGGCAGGGACATAATTTCCCACAGTTCATAAACATTTACAAAAAAGGAGTTTACATGAAGAAAAACAGTTGTTTTTATCACTCAGATCAAAGAATACGTTTATCTGGATGTATGGATGCGTTTTCTGCCAGCTTTTGATAAACTCAGGTGACAATCTTTAAGAGGCTTCACAGACTAATGCGGAACCTTTGAAGTCTGCAGCTTTGCTCACCTGAGAACACAGACATCACTTCTGCTCTCTGTTCTGCATGAGTCTGAAGTTTGCACTTCAAAGATTGTAAACGACACGACAAATTTCCTGAGATGCCGACTCCAGACTTACTGGAATAAAATGGGAAAGTGTGGCGTGTTGCGGGATGCTCAGTAGCAGGTTGGATGGGGCTTGGAGCAAGCTGGTCTAGTGGAAGGTTGTCCCTGTCCATGGCAGGGGAGTTGGAACTAAAAGACCTTTAAGGTCGCTTCCAAATCAAACTGTTCAAGGATTCTCTAATTTGGGGTGTTGTCTTCACACCCCTGTGGAAGTTTAGCTGCTCCTGTGCCATGGAATTGGCATTTGTGCAGTGGACAAATGGTCTTATGTCTTTTGGAAAGGCAAGGGATTTCTCTAATGTTAATGGTCTTTTCATCAGACCCAAGACGGGAGAGGAGTGAGGGCTGCAGATAAAAACTTGTGTGGTGGAGTCTGGCTGCCATCTCAGGTTTTATTACTCTGCAGTTAACAGAACATCACTTATATAAGTGAGAGAAGGGTCATATCCATCAGTCTCAGTGGAGCTGCTCTGGATTCTTGTTGTTGAACACAAAAAATATTTCTGGTGCTGTTTGCAAGTGGGGACTTGTTTACTGCAGGATGGAGCACGGTTTCTCTTGCTCTTCCTTCTGTGGAAGATTTTGAAGGGTTGTGCAGAACAACCCTGTTGCTTTACAGAAGCTTGTAACAAGAAAAAAACTAAAATGGCTATAATTTTTTTTTAAGATTTACATCTTTCAAAATGTCTTATTTTGCTGTAATATTTTTTTTTTAAAGTAGTATTATTTATCTATAATATCAAAAGTAAGTGTGTCCTCTGGCTGTGAGGCCAGTGGGGACATTGCTGGCTCATTCTGAGGCTGCCTGGAGTTGTGTCAAGTGTTGTCTAAGGTTCAGCCTTAACCACGGATACAGGTGGTACTAGCTCCTCTTTCCAAACATGCTCCTGGTCCAGGACTTAAACTAAGACCGGAATCTGCATTCTGTCTTCTGGAGACTGACTGAGTTATGGATTTAGAAACAATCTCAGGGTTAAGATTTGTGAAATTTAGCATAGCACATCCCAGTGTATTGATTTATTTTCTTTTGTGCAGAGAGAATTTTTTATCTGTTTCTCTTGACTGTGGTGGCAGCTGGGGACAGTGGATGCCCAGTCCACAGCTAATGTTGGGAATGGGGTTAGTACCCATTGTACAGGGGATAAATGAGATTAAAATCTACGTAACATATATTTTCAGTGAAAGGTCCACATTCGTGAGGAAAGGGAAGGCAGACAAAAAAGATAGAACATTTTGCCAGACCTCCTCCTGTGTATCGTTTGCAAGTGTGAGTGCTGCGAATTCCCCAGATAAGGCTTATAGATGTGTTCAGTTTGAGCTTCCAGAGAAAAAAGTTTGGAGATCCAGGGGGAAGCCAATGTTTGGCTCTTCCAGAGGAGAGGAAAGGAGGAAGTGGGATATAGGGACCAGATTAGAGTCTGTGAAATAGGGAAGTGGAGACAAAATCATAGCCAACTTCTGCAATTAATACCTAGTTCTTCAAGTGGAAAAGAGGTAGAAACGTGGTATTGGTGTCTCTGAGTAAGGTACTCCTAATTTCACCCTGTGTGTGTGAATAACACTGGGTTCACCCTCACAGCTGGGTGAGTAAACCAGTTTGGGGATCACCTTTAGGCTGAGCAGAGTGCACTGCCTGAGGCTGGGAGTTAGTTGCAGGTGCAGAAGTGATTTGGAAGAATATGGAGGCAGGTATTTGGAATTTAAAATTTAAATTTATTTGTTGAAGATTTTTTTTAAATTAAAAAAATATCAGAGTTGTAGAATTAGTTCAGGCCAGATATGTTCATGATTTGTACAGCCTGGGCTTTTCAAAAAATGTTGTATTACTAGTTTTTGTTTAGCAGTAGGAGCATGTGAGAAGATAGTGTTCAGGTGGGGTTATGAATATGAGTTACTGCAGAATGATGGTTAGGGCTGAATTTTGTTCACCCTATAGAGAAAAGCTGTGTGATGCTCTCAGCAGATTTGGCTGCCTTATCCTGAATTTTTTCTTGGATCAGGGATAACCCCTATGAAACTGGTGGCTGCAGAGCTACAGCTATTTTCAAATTTGCAAGTTCTCTGATGGAGAATATTGATATGACTTTGTTTGAATACTTTAAGCTCTAGCCTCTTGATGCGCTTTATGCCTTTTTCATTCTCTGTATTATTAGCACAAGTTGTTTTTACAGGATTTGAAGGATGCATTGCAGAACCTTACTGCTGAACTTTGGCACGTCGGTGAAGGAAAATACAGAGTTTGCATCAGCTTGTTTTACTCACAGTAAATTTTCACCCTGAGGAATATGCCTTATCTGCAGCCAAGGTTAGGTTTAGCGCTGGGTTCTATTGTAATGCTCAAAATGCAACATTTTGTTTCAATGAAGGCTTCCAGCTATGTGGAGGAAACATCTAACTAGTGTGAGTTATTTAAATGCCACACTCTTAGGCTTGTGTGACCCTGAGTGCTTTCTGCATAGCCAGTTCTTGGGTAATATAGGATTTATGAGACCAAAGGAGGCTTAATGAGGCTTACAATATAAATTTGCCAGTTGTACTGAGTCCAGTGCAAAGGTTAGGATTAGTTTGGAGGTCATGAAAAGTTGATTTGGAAAGCCAGGGATCTGGTTGAAGCTTGCCTGATGCGGAGGGAAGAGACAAGGGCTGCTTCCACTTTGAATCCTTTAGTCTGAACCTCATCTGAGGTGGGATTCGGCTTGGGGTGCACCCCAGGGTCCTTGCTGTGGACCAAAATACCTCTCCACAAGGCTGCTCTGGGATTTCCTGTGTTTCCAGGGAGAGCTGAAATGCTGTGGTGACACAGTCAGTGAAGAAACAAGGTTTAAATAATGTTGCCCTTGACATCAGATATGTCACCTCTGTGCCATGGTTATGTTTTCCATACATAACCAGCACAAGTCAAATCCCATGGCTGATTCCCATGCCCCACCATGAGCAAATACTTAGTTTTGCATTATAAGAGGAAAAGGTTAGATCTCTTTCTCTCTTTGGATACAAAAGAATAATTTTAGAGAGAAAGATGCTGTTTATTTCTAAAAAAGCAGTTTCAGGTCACTCCACATCCAGAAGTAACAGCTGTATTTAGCAGAGTACTGTGTCAGAAGAAAATAAAAAAAGATCAAATGCAGAAAGGGGAAATAAAAGAGTTACAGTCTGCCTGTTTTAAAGCCTAGTTTAGCTAAATTCAGTGATAATTTTTCAAAGGAGAAAAGTACTGCAATAAAACATTTATTGTGTTTTTGTGCTTGTTTTCATTCCTTTGAGAAAAATGAAACAGTTTTAAGACTCATTCTACACTAATTTTTTTCTTAGTTTTTCAGTTCAAGCATTAAACAACAACAACAAAAAAATCAGCTATTCACACAGTTCTCGTTATAGATTTTACTAGAGGAAAAAGTTGTAGCTTTCTGGATGGCCTGACCCATTCAAGAAGGCATCATTTGGTTTAAATGGACATTGGCAAGGTCCTCAATAAGGATATGAATCATTAAAGAAAATCAGATATTTGGAATTGAAATGAGGAAAAAATAAAAAGACCTGAGTATAAAAAACCCTAAAATACATGTGCTAGGAATAACTCATCCACATGACTTGTACTCAGACCCATTTGGTGGAGAATTTTTGAGGCCTGAGGCACAAAAAAGGATGTTTGGGCAGCAGAAGCCCAAACTTGGAGGCTGTAAAGTGATTTGTTTCTATTTCCTTGTATCAATTTAAACAGTCAAATCAGCTTTACAGCTCTGAAATAAACGCAGTTAGGAGTTTATGTGAGTTCAGGATGGTGTAACTGTATGTTTTGGACATGGTAGGGAAAGGAGAAGAAACATTTGCATCCAATTTGCCAACATGTTCCTCAACTGACATATCAACAAGCTGGTTGAGGTAATGGGAGAGATAAGTATTTTAAGTGGTAAGACTGTAAGAAGCTGAGAATCTGGAAAAGGGAATTAGGTCTGAAGTTCAGCAGTCATTCATAGCCAGATACAGGGGATGGTGTGAGGGAACCTTGGGCACTGCTGTTCCTGCCTTGTTCCTCGACTCATGCTGGAGGTGGCTGCTCCTGAGACATTCCTCCAGTAGTGACTTGGTGCAAGGGACTTTTGACTCATTGGAGAATGGATGTGCATGAGGCAGAGGACAAGCGACCTGTGGGTTGCCTTCAGCCTGCCAAAATATCATCCAGCCTGGCAGCTGCCTCTCCCTGACTCCTGTCCCAGGCACAATGAGCTGCTCCACCTCTGCTGGCAGCTGGTTCCTGGCTGCTCCTGTCCTGGGATGAGACTTGATCAGAAAATACTTCTCTTAGTTTTCCAGCCAAACATGGAAGAATGTCTTGTTTGTTGACTGAGCTGAAAATGAAGGCAGCTGAAGGAGACATCATTATGTTATCAGAACTGCATTAAGTTCCTGCTTTCCTGCAGTAATGTGAGTGCCTGAATTCTCTGGTCCTGATGGGGTTGGTTGAAGATCAGGATCTGTCCAAAGCTCCAGCATTCATGACTCAAAGACATGATGTCCCTGCTCAAGCCCTGCTGAAGTCAGGGGACACACGGATTGCTCTGTTGTCCTCTCTGGATCGGGCACTGGAACAGGCCACCTGCTGAGATGAAGCTTTTGGCTTTTCATCAGTTTTAAAAGTAATTGATATGAATCGTGATAATGACTGGTTTGTAGATCTCGCCTTTGGCTATCCACAAAGCTGCTTAGAGAATTGCAATCTTTATATGACTGTGGATATCTCAGCTGTGTCGCTGAACTCAAGGGCAGCAAAACCTTCAGGGATTTATTAGTACAGAGAAACTCTTCCTGCTTCTGAAAGCCTCTTAAAATATTTTATGCAGCATACACTTCCTTATCCCTGGACTTTCTGAGCACGGTTCTTCCATTGCCTAAGGCCTCAGTCAGCTCTAGAAATAACCCTGCCCTAGCTTTTGAGAAGTGCACGAAGTGCCTTGTTTCATGATTTACAGGTGGAGAGCCTAAGAGTAGGATCATTTAAGTCTGACATGTTTGCTTGTGATTATGGAAATATCTGTAATCAAACATTTTAACAGTCAGTGCTATTTTCTAATCTGTGTGTGTGCAGTCTGATGTCTTTTGAAGGCAGCAGGAGGCAGGAAGGCCTCACAACAGGGAAAATTAGGCCAATTATCTCTGAGTAGATGTGAGGACTAAATGCCCCAATTTTATCCTACCCACTTCAGTACCTCTGTGATTCAGCCTTTCCCTCTGCAGTGAAATGGGAATCATACTGCTGGGAGCTTGGGGCTGGACCTCAGGGAGGGAGGTGAGGGTTTAAAGAGCTTTTCAGCCCTTTGCCTCTGTTCTGACAACCCCTTCCAGCACCATGGGAGGTGTCTTGATGTCCCAAGGATGGTATGGTGATGATTTGCCATCCCAAGCAGGCCTTAGCTCTGATCAGAGGATCCCACAATGGTTTGGGCTGAAAGGGACTTTGAAGACCATCTCGTTTCCACCTGCTGCCGTGGGTAGGGACACCTTCCACTATCTCAGGTTACTCCAAGCCCCATCCAACCTGGCCCTGAACACTTCCGGGGATGATCTTGGGCTTGTGGTGTGAGCTGCCTTGGCTAAACCCTCTGCTGTGGGTGGTCCTACCAGGGGTGGGCTGATGAGTGTCAGTCCTTTCCTCCTGCCTGTTCAGACTGGGACCTGAGATCCTCTCCATTGTTAATGGCAGCATATTTTGGCCATAAGCCCTGCTGCTGTGTATGGAGCTTATTTCTGGATCATGCCTGAAGTACCTGATGAAATTTATAGATGTCAGCACAGATAAGTATCCCACAAAAGCCCTGTCACAGAAGTTTAAGTGGGTTTAAATATCCAAGCAATCTCATGTGAAAAACTGAGTTTCAGGGATTTTGGTATTGCCATTGGTTAAATAGGTTTCAGGTCTTTATTATGCTATTGAAATACTTGAATCACCACTTGAACTAAATGAAAGCTTACTGTGTGTGCATATAATTGTTTTTCTTGCTACCTATTACTTGATTGGGGTTGAGTAAGGTTAGCAAAAGCATTAAATTAATTTTCTTGTAAAGTTATGCATTATGAAGTAAGAGGTATAAAAGTTACATTATACATGGCAAATGTCTTGAGGGTTTGGTTTATAGACTTGTTTTTATTTTTATTTTAATGATTATTGCTTTCTTCTTGTCATTTCCACTTTTGAATCTCCATATTCATTACATTTTTATTATCTCTTTTATAAAACAAATGGCAGCAAACCAGACAATTTGGTTCTTGAAATAAATAGATCCAAATATATCTCTTGATAAATTAAATGTTGTGGCTGCAAGAGGGACTTTTCTGAAGTCACTAAGCTGAAGGCAAAGCCAATTAATAGCTGGCCTTTTGTTTTTATGGACCACGGCGTGCAGCACATCCATCTGACTTGGCGGATTTGAAATTATCCAAGAGATAGCTGAACTACATTGAAAGATATGTCAGTAAAATTAGTGCTTATGGAAGGAAACAGATCAACAGCCCTAGAAATCAAATCCTCGTGAGCTATGTGCAAACCCCACTGAAGTAATTTTGAACACTTTCTCTTGACTTCAGTGTGTTCTGTGTGAGGGTCTCTGCCACCATAGCCTTTTCAGACGCTAAGCAAATTTTGGCCAGTGGTTATCACTGTGGGTCTCAACTGATGCATATTCCCAAACATGTAAGACCTGTAGGTGTAGCTTGTGATTACTGGGAATCTTTCAAAGCACCAAACAGAAGTGTGTCTATTGAAGAATCACAGAATCACAGGATGGTTTGGGTTGGAAGGGACCTTAAAGACCATGTCATTCCACCCCCTGCCATGGGCAGGGACATGTTCCACCAGACCAGCTTGCTCCAAGCCCTGTCCAACCTGGCCCTGAATACCTCCCAGGGGCTGGACATAGAAAATAGGAGTTTAATTTTTATATCTGCAGTACAAGTGCAATTACTCTTCATAATCTTGAGGGTGAAGGGCCTAGAAAACATGCCTTTTGAGGAGCAGCTGAGGGAGCTGGAGGTGTTTGGTCTGGAGAAAAGGAGGCTCGGGGGCACCTTCTCGCTCTCTACAACTCTCTGACCGGAAGGTGGAGGGAGGTAGGGGTCAGTCTTGGCTGCCATGTCTGAAGTGAAAGGATGAGAGGCAATGGCTTTAAGTTCTGCCAGAGGAAGTTCCAATAGATATTAGAAAAAAAAATTTCACTGCAAGAGTGGTCAGGCATCGGAATAAGTTACCCAAGGAGGTGGTGGAGTCACCATCTCTGGAACTGTTCAAGAGGCATCTGGCTTTGAGGGGTGATTGTGGTGTGATGGTGGGACTAGATGGTCTTGAATGTCTCTTCCAACCCCTGTGATGATTCTGTGATAAAATTATCTGGTACTTTTTAGTTATACGTGGCCTCTGTTTTGCGTAAAAAATTTTTTTGTGCGTGTATAGATTCTGTTTTCAACAGCCCTTATTTTCTTTGTATACTTTTGTTGTTCTGAAACATATCTCTATGCAATTTTTTCTTTTGGGTCTAAAGCTACAATCCTCACTATATATACACAACAAATCCTGGACTACCAAGTGCTCCTGGTTGCCACCCATAAATCCAATTTATAATCCCATAGACAAACCCTTTCTGCATCTAAGAACCAGCCAGGTTTCTCCCTGGGTATTTCCACGTGAAATCTGTTCTAGAGCTTTGTCAGATTTGATGTTAATAAGTTTCTTCCAATTTTCTCTTGTTCTCCCAGTCTTTTCCAGGCTCACTGGGAAAATTGTGCCATGGTGGTAGTGAGACGAATTGCCTTGTTAGGAATAAGTGAACTGATTGAAATCAGCCCAGGGGTATGAGCAGCAACATTTGGTAGCAGTCAGGCTCTGGTGTGTTGAGCTCGTGCCTGCTCAGCTGACCAGATTTGCCTTGTATTGTGCTCGTGTTTTTACATGTTTGTCTGCACCAAACTTTTCCTTTGTTCCATGTTTCTATCCCAAACTATAACAGAGCAGAGCTGTCTTTTTGGATGGAGTGTGCAGAACATGTGGCCTAGTGGGATTTATTATTAAGGCTTCCAAAAGAAACCCAACATGAATAGCAAGAATAATGTGAATAATACCGAAGAGTATAAGCTTGTTACAGCAGCTAACATAAATCCTATATCTAAATATAGAACACCAGCAAGAGAGTTCAAATTAATTTAAAGTAGGGTGTTTTGGGTTTTATTTTGGTCACTGGGATTTGCAAGTGGATGGGGAATTATATTTCAAAAAACTAGCATTTTCCCTTATAAATTTTCTAAACAGGAATTTTAGGAAATAACTGTTGAACTGTGCCATCCCTGTTACTCCAGGGCAAACACCCCTCCAAAGCATGGTAAGCAGGATGCCAGTAATGATGTTGTTTTGAACTCTCTTGTTGGAGTTTTTGCCTTGGACAGCAGGGAAGGATTTGGGATCTGGTGCCTTGTGTGGTGGACAAAGCATTTCATTGCATTTAAGCAATAAGCAAAATGTTTCTTTTTACACAGTCTTACTGCTGTTGCAGAGGGGGAAGAGAGACTGTGATCCAAAAGCCTCTTAAGTGGGATTTGAAGTGATGAATAGCTGTGGTTATTGAAGTGAGAATTTACGGAGCCATTGGCTATTGCTGCCAATCCTGATGATAATGTTCCATCAGGTAGTGTTATTTGCATGGTGGTAAAAGTTTCAGTATTCATTGTGGAGATGGGTGGACTGTGATACACTGCAGGAATGCAGAACCAAGAGAAAACCTTTCCAGCGGTAAGTAGGATCCTGGTTCCACAAAGAGACTTTGATCCAAGTTGAAACCATGAAGAAATGAGGAGAGAGCTTAGGTACAGAAGTGTGTGTAATCCTTTCTTTTTTGGGGGGGGGCTTTCTGTTTATTTTAGAATCATGGAGTCACAGAATAGTTTGGGTTGGGAGGGGCCTTAAAGACCATGCAGTTCCACCCTTTGCCTTGGGTGGACACCTTCCGCTAGACCAGGTTACTCAGGACCCCATCCAGCCTGACCTTGAATACCTCCAGAAAAGGGCAGTCTACAACCTCTTTGTCCTGTCAGTCCAGGCCCTTGTCCCCAGTCCCTCTCCAGCTCTCCTGGAGCCCCTTTGGGCCCTGCCAGGGTCTCTGAGGTCTCCCTGGAGCCTTCTCCTGTCCAGCTGAACACTTCCAGCTCTCCCAGCCTGTCTCCAGAGCAGAGGGGCCCCAGCCCTGGGAGCATCTTTGTGGCCTCCTCCAACAGGCCCGTGACCCTTTGTATGCTTTGTTGTATAAGTAAAGAGTAACAGGGTTAAAGACCTTTGTGAGTTCTCTGGATTGTGCTCCTGACCTCCATGGCATCTCTGGAAAGAACCTGTAAATCCATGTTGGTGAGTCTCTGGTCTGAGACGGCTCACACGGCTGGGGAATTTGGGAGCTCTGGCGCTGCGTGGCAGGATGTGACATCTTGGTCAGAGATGGTAATGAGTGCACCAGGGAGCCTGATGTCACCTCTAGTTCACGTTGCCTCCTGTGTCAGGGGGCTTTGGAACAACAAACGCATGGACACTGGTCACTGCCACCAAAGGTAGCCCTGCAAGGGATGTGTCCCTGTCAAAAGGGTTGTGTAGAAATGGGTGTAACCAGCAAGGGCTGGGGTTGGAGTGCGGAGGCTAGGACAATGCCAAGGGCATTCCAAATTTTGTTTTCCCTCAGCTTGCTTGCTGGATATCCAGTAAAATATTCCCAGGCCATTTCTGCCTGTTTCTTTTAAACAATCTTCCTTGCCAGTAAATACATGCTTCCTGTAGCTGCCACTTTATATATTGAATTAGTAAAGCTTATTAAGCCCCCCATTATTTTGTTGCATGATGGAGAATACAGGTGTTTTTCCGCATAAAATGTTCACATGGCACAGCAGGAGTAGCACTTTAAGCCTAAATGGCACGCACTTGGTTATCTAATTTTTGCACATTAATCCTCTCAAGATGTCTGTTAACACAAACCTCGCTAATTAACATTGCTTTAGTGTCTGCAAATGTATGTTTCAGTTTTTTAAAGGAAATTGGAAGACCACAGAGTATTGTATTATGAATCATAACATCAATGACATTTAAAGATATGTAAAGTAACTTAGCTGGTACGTGATATAGAATTATACCACACTCTAACCTCATCAACAAAAAAGTCATGTCTCTAATACACCCAGTTTTGTTTATGTTCTTAGACAGCTACTGGTATAGCAAGACTTGGGAAAATGTCTTTATTTCTATGTGTTTTTGTAAAGAAAAGAGAAGGGATTCTCACCCAAAATAAATGTCTAAAAAGACGTGAAGTCCAAATAAGTTACTCCAGACTTCCTTTTTAGTAAGTAGAGATATACAGGCACCTACAGAAGGTAGATCATCTAATCAAAACCTAAGAGAATTCACATCTTACCCTTTTGCAAACAACAATGTTGAAACAAGCTCAAGTTCAAAACTATTTATACCAAAAAAGTGATTACTTAAGGGACTTTAGACGCTCCTTTTCCCTTCTTATTTGGAATGGGAAATAGCAGACAGCCTGTTGTCTCTGTTTTGGCCAGTGAATGTGTCAAACTTGCACTGTGGTCCTGAAATTTAAGCCTTTATTTCCATTCCAAAGGGATCTGGAATTTTAAAGTTACATGGACAAATTTCTGAATATTTGACTTGCAAAGCAATTTCTAGACTTGAATTGATTTGCTGCTTGCAGTAGCACTATTCATCAGAAAATCTGAACCTAATTAACAAGCATCCAGCCTCCATCTTTCTATCATCCACTGATAGAAAATGCACACAACAAAAATGGGAAACCTTGTACCAAAATTATGAAGAGATATTAAAATATAAACACCATTTCTACACAAATCTTAAGAATGATCTCTGGATTTGGTGGAGCAGAACTTGGTAGAGACTTTGGACAGAAAAGGATGCACCTTATCACAATTTTTGCTCAAAAAGTTTGGAGTTAAGACTCCCATGGACAATCTTAACCGCAGACATACAACTTAAATCCTCCTTTTAGCAATATTATCTTAAACATCATGGGTTATTTATTGCATGGTAATGTTTTTAACAGGAGGACTGATTAGCTGTTGGAGCAATCTGCCAGAGAAGGCAGTGGATCCCTCTTCTCTTGAAGTCTTCATCTCAAAACTGGAAGTCAACCTTGCTGTGCTCAATACAGCAGCTACAGGATGAAGTTTACAGTCAGTATTACACGGGCTGAGTGCTCAGATGTCCCGAGCATTTATGAATCTCAGTGTTTCTAAAGTACCTACAGATTCTTGAACAAAAGACGCAGTTGGAAGTACAAGGTATTTTACGGGAGAGCTCCGTCTGCCTCACGCGGAGGTAAGAAAAACCTCGCGTGGCTGCATGGCGAGCTCAGGAACAGCCACATTTCATTAAACTTATTACAACTTTCAGCCACGTGGGTGCCTAGACATAAATAAGCAAGAACAGGCCAGCTTTACTAAAATACATACTTTTCTTACTCTGACAGGCATGCAAGGGGCCGCAACTGCCCGTGTCTCGAGGACAATTTTAACAGCAAGACCTTTCTCCTCAGGGGCCTGCTCTCACTTTTTCATTTAGGAGAGGAGAAAAGAAACCCAATCCTAAACATATGATGATTTTATTATGTGAAACCCAATAGGAAATGAAGTAAGAATATCAGGCTGCTTTCAGTTTCCTAGCAAGGGATTTTGTTTTAAGTTGGAAGAGGGGCAGCTGTGTTGGACGCTCGCTTCCCTCCGCCTAAACATCAGGACCTCTTTAATTGTTGGGGGTCATTGGGTGAGTTGTGTGGTGCAAAGACAGAGCAGGCTTGGTGGGAACTCCTGAGCTTTAATCCCGGCTCTGCTGGTCTGGACAGGAAGATTCAGTCGAAGCAGCAGAGGATAAAGGACTGCAGCAGCCCTGGGTTGCACCCTGGTGTGCACACAGGGATGCCTGAGTGTGTACGTGTGTGTGTGTGTCCGTGAACACCATAAGCAAGCCAGCCAAATTCCGTCTTCACGGACAGTTCAGTGGAAAGTTAGCTTGAAAATGCAGTATATCATATTTCATGAATTTAATAGGGTTTTCATGATTTTACAAAGTGCTTCAACCAGACACTCATGGCTGGAGGCTGCACAGCAGGAGACCTAAAACACTGCATCTGTGTTTTTCAACTCTTGCCAGAATCCATTGAATTTGATCCGGAATGACTATGCATCTTTGGAATGTACATTCACTTTTCTCTTGCCTTATCCAAATAAAAGAGGGAGATGGGGGGGCTGAGGGGGAGGGAGAAAAGAGTCCTATGAGAATTCCATATGGAAACACTAAACTAGCATTATAAAGGATTTCCTATAAACAAAATTACGGTCACAAATTTTGGACTCGGACCACATTTGAAACAAAGGGCCCTTTGTCTCCCTCTTTTTAATATATTATTTTATCTATGTTAACACACCCGTTTTTATTTTTTTCATGGAAATAGATAAACAGACGTACACATATACACTCATGCAAAAATGAATGTGTATATTAGTTTGAGGTCCAGTTGCAATCTCTCTTAATCTTTTTTTTTTTTGATTGCAGAACTCCTAACAAGAGCAAACTTTAATCGTTCTGTGCACTAAATCCCTTGAAAATAAATATCCAGGGCAACTTCAAAAGCCCTTAATTAGAAGCACATGTGTGGTGTTACAAATTTCTGGCTGAGGCGGCTGAGTTGTAATTTAACGTTATGATCTGCCATAAATATTATCCATAATGAGCAGACTTCATGTTACACTTCTGTACATCAGATAACTGCAATATTTTTTGTCTGCTTTTGTTCAATCACTGAACCTTAAGTGAAGTTTAAAATTGGAAAGAAAGGAAGAAAGAAAGAACTAGTTTTCCCACTGGGGAGCTGAGTATTTCTGTCCTTCTAGCTGTAAAGAGAGCTATTGATTTTATTCTGTTTTCTTTGTTACAGTTTAAAAATCTGGTTAACAGATAATAACTTGAGGATGATGGGGGAGGGGGAATGATAAGGATTGGAAGTTGATGAGATGATGGGTTGTTTTCCATAACTTTCTCATAGCAGCTTCCTGGGATATTTGCTGTGTTCCCCACTCCCAAAACAAACTCCAAACCCCCATAAGCTTTTTCTACATGAAAATCTAAACTATTTCTGCCCCTGTGTTGTACCTGAACCAAGTCTATCACACTGCAGAAACTTGATGGTCGAGGATAAGATTTTCTGTGTTAATTTTAGGCCGTTTATGAACTGGTTTTGCAGCCTTGGCACAGACTGAGCATGATTATATGTATGTGTGTGTGTGTGTGTGTGTGTGTGTACAAGGAGGGGGTAGTGAACCAGACAGTAAATTTACAGTGCAAATGTGCAGCTGTGAGGATTATGCACTGGTTGCCTAAATGTGTGTGAAAAAATGCATAAATAGCATGAGGCTGTGGAACAAGTCCGCTGCCTCCTGACTTGTATTAAGAGGCAGTTTGGTTTGGACTTGGACCAGACACAGGGGCAGTGTGCTGTTTGCCTTGAAGAGTGCCCCGGGACCCTGTACCTGTTTAAAATGACAAGCCTTATCTGGTGTTTCTGACTTCAGGTATCTGAAGCCTTGGCAGGCTGCTCATATGGCCACAGGCATATCTTATTGTTCAGCCTGGAGCAGAGAAGGCTCCAGGGTGACCTTATTGCAACCTTCAAGTACCTAAGGGAGCCACAGGAGGGCTGGAAGGGGACTTGGGATAAGGGATGGAGGGACAGGACAAGGGGGAATGGCTTCCTACTGAAAAAAAATCTGGGTTAGATGGGATATTGGGAAGGAATTCTTGGCTGTGAGGAGGCCCTGGCACAGGTTGCCCAGAGCAACTGTGGCTGTCCCTGAATCCTTGGAAGAGTCCAAGGCCAGGTTGGATGGGGTTTGGAGCAACCTGGTCTAGTGGAAGGTGTCCCTGCCCATGTCAGGGGGGTGGAACTGGATGATCTCTAGGGCCCCTTCCTACCCAGACCATTCTGTGATGATTCTGTGACCCTTTCAGCCTGAGTGCAGGGCACAGGAGTGCTGCTCTCTCCTGGATATCTCTCCTAGACAGAAGATATTGCGTGTCCTCAGCCTACACTCCCTCCAGCAGAATGAGTACATCCTGCTTCTTCTCCCACTCACACCAGCCTTTTTATTGGAACTGTTTTTCTGCTTGATTTAAAAAAGAAAAAAAAATATTGCAAGAGTGAGTAAAAATCTCTGTCCAAGTGCCTGGGGTGGGGACACATCTCTGTCGACTGCAGCATCTCAGCATAAAGCGTGGCTCCTGCAGCTACATGCTCAAGGAGCAATTCAGGGCAGGGAAGTGGTGAGCAGAGATACAACAGCTCCAAGCTGCAGGCAGCACAGTCCCAGATATAAAGCAAATAGATGGCTGGAAGCAGCACGCTCTGTGGGCATGGTAACAAGTGGTCAGATGGCTGTGTGGTATTGGTACCTGTCTGTTTGGTTTTGGCCAGACACTCTGGCTGCTGGCACTGATGCTGGGGAGAGACTGGAGTGTCTGGGATTATAACTCCTCCCAGGAGATGTCAGACTCTCATAGGAACAGTACCAATTTTTGTGGCGGCAGGAGGAGCTGCAAATCCAATTCTCCGGGGTTTCCCCCACAAGTCTTTCTGTCTCAGCTCTGTCTCTCATTCACAAAAAGCCTGTATGCAATTTTTGCCTCTGCTGTTGCTGGATCACATCCTATCAGTTCTCATAGCTCATATCAGATACCACAAGCTGCAAGCCAAGTTCATTCCCTGCGCTACCTCCCCTCAGTCCAGCTGAGTTCACAGGGATGGATTTACACACCTCCTTTCCCTCGTTAGGTAGTGCAGAGCAGAAGCAAGGCTGTAAACCTTCCAGGTGACAGGTTATCTCCAGAAAGGTTTTCCAAATTACTTTATAAACTTCAGATACGTAGGGGAGAAGATAAAAGCTATAATGTTGCCCTTCAGAACCCCACGATGGAGGTGTTGCTCAATCTCTGACTGTGTTGGATGCATCTGACCAAATCTTTCATTACGATGGCGGAAATAAAATACCTCTAATCTCCCCCTCCCCTTCCACTTCCATCTCTAGTTTCTGGAACCACAAGTGCCAGGACACGGAGAGTCTGTTGTCAAGGTATTTCTACCAGAGATGATGGAAATGCCCATTTCTCTGTGACTTCCAGCATCAATCTGTAGTCTGGAAGGGTTCAGATAATGCTTGGAGACCTCCAGAGCTGTGAGTGTGTTTCTGAATACAATCAGCACTCAGAGTCATCTCCAGTAATGCTTTTAAAGGCACATCCAGTAGTTTGAGCTACTTACAAAACCAAATTTAAACCAAATATATTGCTGGAGAAAAGTTTCCCAGTCCTTGTTTCAAAATGACATTTAACACGTCTCGATTTGCTTCCAACCAAGGATCATGAAGTTGTTTAGAAGTATGAATCATTTCTGTGTTTCAGAGCAACCCCCTGAAGTCACCCACTGCCACCACCACATCTCTGTCTGACCATGGTGACTTCCCCAGCATGGACTGGAGCAATGTAACTCTGCTGGAAGTGGAACCTCTCTCCATTGTGACCTTATTTGCCATCAACTATTTGGGTGTGTGCCATTGCAGGTAAAATGGGGATTATCTGACACAGCCCTTCAAACATGAGCATAGGAAAGCTGAATGTGAAAGATGCTAAGAGGTACTTAAAGTGAAAAATACTTTATTATCAAGGTCAAACTCTAGTAGTACGTTTGGGCCAAATAAGAGCTCAGATTTCATGTGGCTACACATTTTTTTGTCTTCATTTCTTCACCTCTCTGTAGTTTACCCTGTTTGCCTCCTATAGGCTTTGGGACAGCCTTCAAACCAAGCAGTCTGGTAATGATGGTACTGATAATTCTTCCTTTTGGCTGGCTTGCATTCAGCGTTTCTTAACTAAAGCACAGCTCTCTGTCACAGCCCAAAGAATTAATATCCAGCTAAACATGGCAGAGCATGGCTTCTCTGATCAGCTGTCCTGAGCCCACAGAGGTCAGTCACGCCCTGCAAACTGCTGAACCACCGCCGTGTGAGGGGCAGGGGTCACCCGTGTGCGTGGGCAAGGCTGTGTGCTCAGGACGGATGGAGGGACCTGCGGCCCTGGCCGCTCCTTTTTCGGGACGTCAATAGATGGAGCTGAAGAAACAACGCAGAGCGTGCGAGTGAAGGCATACATGGGTGTGTTTGCTTTTTTTTTTAGTGTTCTGGGAAGGGATTGCGCTTGTGAAATGACAGAATTGTGGCTGTGCAGTGAAGGGAGGGCATGAGGGACACCAGGCTGCTGCAGAGAATGATGGAGGAGAAACAGAAAAGGAATGGAGGGCGTAGAAACCTACACTTGGGACAAAATACCTTTTCTCTCGTCTACAGCCCTTTCCAGGGTATATTCTGCGTCTGATTCAACTTCTACACACACAGCATCAAAACAGACTTTATTTTTCCTGGTAAATCTTGCACAGAATGAATCCTAGCAAATGATTTTGCATATCTAGCTTAGATTAGACAATCACTCAAGTGTTTTGTGTGTCAGAGATGTCCAGCTTGAGATGGTCTGGAACTCAGTTAAGAGAGGTCAGGAACACCTAAACTGTCCCTCTGCCTAAATAAATCACCTTGTGAAAGAATCCTTCATAGTCAGTGTAAATAAGGATTCTCATGTCATGGTTTGCTTAGTCTGCTAATCAAAACATGTAGCTCTGAGCACTTAGCATTTAGTGCAGCTTATGAAAATCAAGCGTCATTATTGCTGTCTGATACATTATCACCAGCAGCCATATAATGGGCAAAATGTTCCAGGGCTGGAATGAGTGCAATTTATGATTCTAAATTGTTATGTATAAAGAAAGAAGAGTGCAGCTGGATATTCATTAGACACATTCAATTTAATGTATTGAAAACAGTAAAGAATATGTTTTAATTAATAAGCCAAGTGCACATGGCAATGGAATCTGTAAAGAGAGCCTACAGAGCTCTGCAGCTCTTACTGGGATGTGAAATGGCAAAGCTGCTCCTTTCTCTGCAGTGAGGTGACCTGTATTCACCTGCAGACCACAATTCACCTGCTTTGGTTGTCTCAGCTTTATTGCCACACTTAGGAGATTTTACCTCTCATGCCCATCAGTGGTGCAAAAGATGTCAGATGCTTTTATGCACCTCACAGTTTGGACTTCCGATCTGCAAATCCATTTCAGGAGGAAGACAGCTAGCATATTCCGAAAATGAGGGCCTTTGGTCAAATTGCTTTCAGAAAAGGCACTTATTAAAGGGTTAAAAAGACATTAAAAACATTGCAAGTGTTGCTTCTGTGCTGCAGTGTTGGAAAGAATGAGTAGGAAAAAACAGGACATCTTTCACAACTGTGAAGTTCATGTCCCTAGATGACCTTCAAAATCAAAACTGCATCACTGACATTTCCCCTAAAAGTTTGAAAATGTACTGAAGATATCAACCAAATGATCTATTTCTTGTGAGGCCTTCTTAAGAAGACCCAAAAATAGAAAAGCAGTAGCATGAACAATTATTAAAGTTACTCTTTGGAATGGAACTTTCATTCCAGCTCAAAAATATTGATGAAGAAATTTTTGGCACCTGACATTTACCAGGTTTGTTAGAAGCCAGGAAGTGAATCACCTCGGAAAATCTGAACAAAATTTTCTTGGCTGCCATCATGCAAAGGCAGATGAAATGTATTTCCAAAATATAAGAAATTTTTGATGTGATTGTTAATTCATACCAACTAGCTCAAAATAAGCCAATTTTTGCAGTTTGTAATTGAAATAGAATCTTCTTGACTCTTGTTGAGTTGATAATTTGTTATTTGATAGAGAGAGAGGGGGATGGGTTACAGTGTTATACGATTTATACTCATCCCTAGGAAGGGTCTTTCCCAAAAAAATCCACAAGTCAGATATGACCATTACCAGCCCAAACTGGGATCTCTCACTGTCAGGGCCCACTGAGTGAGGCCATGTACATCCCCTCAGGGACTGGCTGTAAAAGGTGAAGCCATTTCTCCTGAAATGCTGTGGGTTACACCACCCATGGAGCCCATGCTGAAGGGAATAACCTTGATTCCCATGCCCTGCTTAACCTTTTAGAGATTAAACCATGTCAAGAGAAGCTCAACATGACCCATCAATGTGCATGTGAGCCCCGAAAGCCAACTGTATCGTGGGTTGATCCCCAGCGAGGGCAGCAGGGGAGGGGGGATTCTGCCCCTCTGCCCCGCTCAGGTGAGACCCCACCTGCAGAGCTGCCCCAGCCCTGGGCTCCAACAGCACAAGGACCTGGAGCTGCTGCAGCCAGGCCAGAGGAGGCCACGGAGATGCTCCCAGGGCTGGAGCCCCTCTGCTCTGCAGCCAGCCTGGGACAGCTGGGGGTGCTCCCCTGCACAAGAGAAGGCTCCAGGGAGAGCTCAGAGCCCCTGGCAGGGCCTAAAGGGGCTCCAGGAGAGCTGCAGAGGGACTGGGGACAAGGCATGGAGGGACAGGACACAGGGAATGGCTTCCCAGTGCCAGAGGGCAGGGACAGATGGGATATTGGGAAGGAATTCCTGTCTGTGAGGGTGGGGAGGCCCTGGCACAGGGAGCCCAGAGCAGCTGTGGCTGCCCCTGGATCCCTGGCAGTGCCCAAGGCCAGGCTGGACGGGGCTTGGAACAACCTGGGACAGTGGAAGATGTTGCAACCCAAACCATTCTGTGATTCTAAGGAGAGAAAACCCCAAGTAGAAGCTCTGCTACCACAGGCAATGTGTGCACACAACTCTCCCTTCTCCACACAGTAACTGTGGTGAGAAGTGGTGGCTTTTTAGTTATAATATAGCTCTTGTTATATATAATATAGCACCCCATCTTCCCATATATCCTGCAGTGAACTAAATAGGTTTTCATCTGGAGAAGTAATTTCTCCTTACAACACCCTGAAAGCGACCCTTGAGGGTGTCTGAACTACAGTGTGGACTGAGAGCCTTACTATAGCCTTGATGTTCACAGCATTGCAAACCAATGACAGGGGTCCTCCATCTGGTCTTGTGTCTGCCAGGGTGCCCTCCAGTGAAGGTGTGTGGTTGGCTGTGCTTCCCTGCACAGTTCAGAAATTACTTTGAAAGGCAGCTGGTAGGAAACCACCTTCTCTGCAAATTAAATAACTTTCCAGCCTGAAAGAAAGCACCTGGCCTAGCAGAGAGGTGAACAGCATACTCAGATGAGGGACTTCCATGGGCAGGAGGAAACACCCCCACACACACTCAGGGAGCCAGAACTCACCAGGGAAACGTGGGATGATCTTGTCCTCTTGCAGAGTCGAACCTGTCTGCCTCAGCCTGCAGTGTGCTGGTAACTGGAGATGGCTCCTGGTCACGTCTTCCTAAATCAAAGAGATATGGGAGTCTGAGATTCTGGAGAGCCACAGAGCAAGAGTGACCATAGGATCATAACATCAGAAAATGGTTTGTGTTGGAGGGACCTTAAAGACCATCCAGTTCCAAACCCCCCTGCTCTGGACAGGGACACCACTATCCTGGGTTGCTAAAAGCCCCATCAAACCTGGCCTTGGACACTTCCAGGGATGGGGCAGCCACAGCTTCTCTGAGCACCCTGTGCCAGGGCCTCCCCACCCTCACAGGGAAGAATTCCTTCCCAATATCCCATCTAGCCCTACCCTCTGGGCAGTGGGAAGCCATTCCC